>VICQ01000044.1:0-135430 GCA_025528855.1 Trametes punicea | reverse complement strand
CCCTAACCCTAAGAGAGATAACCCTAACCCTAACCCTAACCCTAACCCTAACCCTAACCCTAACCCTAACCCTAACCCTAACCCTAACCCTAACCCTAACCCTAACCCTAACCCTAACCCCATTTGGACCATTATAAGTCTATTATTTTAGACGCGTGGGAAGATTTTGAACGCCGCCTAAGATGGCGTCTGTTTTTCACGTTTAAAGATGGCCCCAACCAGCCATATGATCCAGATTATGAGATTAAGGACCGCGAAAAAACCACTCGGGTTCCATCTCTACCGCGCTGGCTAGAAATTGGCATCGAGCGGGGAAGGCGCTTCGTGGAAACTACGATCGCCAAAATACCCGCAGATGTTGGGCGAAGCTTACCAAGTAAATCGCTCGCGCCTAGCCCTTCCAAAATACTAGCCTTTCTTAAAGAGCACGATTACGTCGTTACTCTTACTGATAAGAATTTGGGACTTGCGGTGTCCGAGCGTACCTGGATCATTGAGCAAACGAAGAAGCTCTTAAGTAATCGCAACGATTATGAGCCCGTGACAAAGGCTCGAGCAACACGAATCTTCGATGAGAAACAAGCCGAGGTAAAAGCCATAGCAAAGCTAGTGGACAAACATGTTACCTTGGGCGCGTTGAAAGTAGATAAATTTATGTTATCGAAATTGACTCCGGATGACGGGGAACATAAGTTCCCGCAGTTTTATGGAATTCCTAAAATTCATAAAAACCCTGCAGGGTTCCGGCCTATAGTGCCGTGTCACTCCGTCATCACAGGCCCATGCGGCAAATTTGTTTCTAAAGAACTTAAACCGCTAGTTAAAGCGGCGCCAACCGTGATTCACGGAACCAAAGACTTGGTGTTAAAATTAAGCCAATTGCGTATACCCGCTGCGCCATGGGGCGAAAACTGGTATTTCGTCACCGGCGACGTTGTAGCATTTTATCCGAATATTCCACTTGAGCAATGTTTGGGTATCGTGTACCAAATGTGGCTCGAACACACATTCGATCCAATGATTTACAACGCGACTGAAGAACGGGATGGAGTCATTAAGGGCTTTGATGGAAGTCAAGCACGTCTCCACTCGGGAATCTTCCGGCGGGCGCTGCAAGTCAGCAGTACGCAATTAATTACGCAGTTTCAAAACGAATACTTCTTACAGAAGCGAGGACTAGCTATGGGCGTCCCCGAGTCTCCGGACTTAGCCAATCTATTTGGATGGTACTTCGAAAAGAAAGCTAACGTTTTGAGCGACCCTAGAATTGCTTTCTACGGTCGTTACATTGATGATTGCTTTGCTATTGTTCGTGCGACTAGTGGTAGCGCCGCCCAACAATATCTTAGCAATAAAATAATCTTCGATGGCTGCCAAATTCTGTGGGAATCTTCAGCCGCGCGGTGTAACTTCCTTGACGCCACTTTCTATTTTGAAAATGGTATGTTACAATGGAAACCTTATCGCAAGCAAAAGAACCACATGGAGCGAATTCCATGGATATCTGGCCATCCCCTTGACGTCAAAAGGGGAACTTTTATTGGCGAGATGTCGCGGTTAGCGACGCTTAGTAGCACTATTCCGGTCTACTTGGACAGCATAAAGGAGTTGGTAGCCCTTTATGTCAAGCGTGGCTACCCGCGTGACCTTGTTAGTTCTTGGGTAAGAAAGTACCTTCAAGAACGCTGGGAAAAGCGTTTGAGTGAGAACAACGCTCGCGATAGCGAGGGCGTTCTTGTTCTGAAAACCCAATATAACACGGCATGGAATTACTTCAATGCTAAAGAGTTAGGAGATACGATACTCGGCTACTGGCGGGAATGGTACGAACGTGCCGACCGCGGGGAAAACACAGTCTATACTAATCGTGAGTACCCACGTCCGTCTCGGGATTGGGGTTCGCTTAACGACGTGGACGGCGCGTGCTTAAGTGCTGTGCCTGACACGTTGGGCGGTGAACTCTATATTCCAGATATACGCAAAATAGGTATGCTGAACAGACGAATGATTACGAGTCGTAAGCGAACTCGTAACTTATTCGACTTAACAAATCTTTGGAAAAAACTCGTACTCCGTCAGCTCGACGAGAAGGAGACCGCTGAACGCGTAAGCGAAATTCAGTCGGCTCCGAACACCACCGCCGGTCCAAGTATGTCTATTGACGCCCGAACCTCGTTTCGGATGGAACATCAAGACAACATACACCGGCGCTCGCCGTCCCCGAACAAGCCTTTGTTCGGCTGAGGGAAACGCGTTGATGATGCAGTCGCTTGATCATGTCGTGCCGATGGGCGTGCCGACGGGCGTGCCGATGGGTGCGTGGCATGGCCACCAGTACTCGTGAAGCGTGATAGTGGAGACCCGGCTACTCCCCGCGCGTAGCGTGCTAAGCAGCACCGGTAGGAAACGGCTGGGAAGGCAAGCAGATGTGGCGCCGGGCTGCGTCTACAGGCTCAGTGACCTAAACTACGCTGCTCTAAGCACGACTTTAGGCATGACTCTAGGCATGACCACTGATCGAGCAGACGGTCGTCGACTACGCCCCTCAACTGACATTGGAACTTGTTCCGCTGACTCTTTAGCTCGCACAGTAACATATTGAATACAAAGCGGCCCGGCTCACCCCGGGCGGTTTGGCTTTCTAACCCAAACCCTAACCGTTAGTATTCACGCCAACTTAATCGTTGTGCGTAAACGGTCGCTGATTACTATTTATCAGCTAACCCGAACCCTAACCCGAACCCTAAAGCCCTAACCCGAACCCTAACCGAACCCTAACAGGCGGTAGAGTTCACTGGGCCATGCACGTGACATTACGTCACTAGGCATGTGATTATGGACACCGGCCCGATAGTAGGCCGCGCACCCGAAACCGGATCAGTCCGGAGTCCTTTATAGCCCCGGCCCTAAAGGGCCGGTGGCCTGCACTGGTGACACGGCACCTCGTGCGAGATCACATGCCGTGTTGTGACTGTTACAGGAACGACTTCCTATTCGGGATAAGGTGCACGTCATCGCGTGCTGGGTAAGCATGAGTAATAGCCACTGACATTTTCGCGATGCCATCGGCCGATGCCTTCGGCATCGGCGGCCGTTTACTAATATGTTATGACACATCAACAGCCACAGATAAGGTTTGATGTGGTGCGAACTTTAACTGGAAAAACTATACAGGGCCCCTGAAGAGACTATAAAGGTCGAAACAAGGCGGGTGGGGACGATTCCTCACCCTTGTTGGGCCCCATTCGACCTCCCCTCCCAGGCATTCGTCGTCGCTGCGACTTCGTCGCAGCTCCCCCCTCCCTAACCCTAAGCATCTCGTCGTTCATCGAGAGGTACTGGCCGATCTCGTCGTCGACGTCCTCTGCACGTCGGATCGTGTCAGTGAGAAACCATATTTTAACCACGTGCAGACAAACGCAACGCTCACCTGCAGCAAACACCTCGGTCAGCCACAACATTGGCTGAGCAAGGGTCTCCTCAACCTCGGCGAGCCTCTTGCGCAGTGTCGCCAGCGCCTCGTCCGTCTCGTCGCTCGCCTTGCGCTTGCTCAGCTGCGTGATCTTCGACGTCAGCGTCGCTCGCGACTTGTCCAGTGTTGCGCGGTACTCGATCAGTGCCTTCTGCCGGTGGTGGCCACCCGCGAGCTCGATGATTTGGTCGCGCGCCTCATCAGTGAACACAATCGGCAGCGCGCGCGTGCCTTCCGGGCGGTGCGCCTGAAGCGCGTCCGGCTTGATAAACCGCCGTGGCACCACGACCGGGATAGGGCTCTCCCAGTCCCATACGCCCTTGAACAACAGCTGCTGGACGATCTCCTTCACACGGAGAGGCTCTATGGGGCGGTTGTTCCACTTGCCAAAGTGCAGCTTCACTGGCGTCGAGTCGATGAGGTTGAGGGTGCCGTACCCCAGACGCATTTTCGCCGCGCGCTGCGCGAGCGCACTCCGTGACTGCTCATGCTGCTGCCTCCCCTTGACGTCAAACCCGAGCTTGACGTCGGTGGGCTCGCGCTTGACAGGACGTTCCTCACTGTCGTGCGCGCTTTTCTGGCGCGTGCGCAACGTTTTCTGTGAACAATGTGGCGCATGAGCCCCATTCATTCATACTGAAATTGTGTGTGCAGGAGCGCACATACCTGGGTCATCGTCGCCTTCTCGTCCCCCGCCACCGTCTTCGCGCGCGACCCAGCCTTCTTCTTGCCCTTCTGTGCGCGCAATGATTGGGAGGTAAGCATGTGTCCGCATGAGCGCGCTCCTATGCGCACCTGTGTCTCGGAGTTTTCCTCCATCTCCTCGGGATGTATCTCCACAATGTCCTCCTCCTCCTCCTCCTCCTGCTCGCATTCTTCTGCCTCCCCGTCCGCCTCATCCTCCGTTGCGCGCACCACGGCCTTGCCCTTCTGCGAAGAGTCCGAATATCAGTAAACTATGCGCGTGCACATGGTAGAAACGGCGCACCTCCGCATTCCCAGACGTCGCGGCAGCCTTTTTCCCTTTGGCCTTGGACGCGGTCGCTTTGAGCGCGGGTTCGGCTTGGGCGGGCGCGGCGCTTTTCTGTTGTATGCATAGTGCAAGGTCAGCGAGCTTCCATGCAATACAAGTGCGCGCGGACGTACCGCGCGAGGCTTCGGCTTCGCTTTTTCAGCTTTGGGTGGCATGTTGGCAAGCGAGAGGAATTTGGTAGAGTGAAGCAGCAAGTGGGAAAGCGGCAGCGCACAGTGCTGAGGTGGAAAGAATCTAAACGCCAGCGCGTCCAGCATGCAGACGCCGGCGCATGGCACTGCACGGCGCTTGCACGTCCATCACATCTGTGACTGAAGCACGTGCCTGCGCTTCGAGGGCTGGCGCACGCGGCAGCCGCCTGGCGACGCGCACCCGCGCACTTGCGCCACACTTGCCTAGACCTAACCGAGCTCGAATCCGCATTCATGTGCTGTGCGCACGCGGCCACTACCTGCTCAGGGTGTAGAACAATGTAATGTACATGTGCATGTAGCGTAGCAATGAAAAAAGTGAGGATATCACACCTCTCACTAGCATGTCTGAAAGCGCGCACTAGCGTGAAGACGTGGACCTTCCGCCCTACGTTAAAACATGTCCAACTAGCTATCGCTTTGAGCGCACCAGCGCAAATGCGCTGGTGCGCTCGCGCCCAAACCATACACGTCGTTCCAATCCCAAAGTCAGCGCACCGGTGCATGTGCGCTCACAATCATTCGACGATAGCGCACCAGTGCGCCAGTGCGCTGGTGCGCTCACAATCATTCGGCGATAGTGCACCAGCGCACTGGCGCACTTGCGCTGGTGCGCTAATAATCATATCATTTGAACACTTTGTGTTCGCACGGCAGCGCACTTGTGCACGTGCGCTTCGCAATTATAAAGTATTATCATTATTGTTCTGGCATCATAGTGGTTTATTGCAATGAAGTATTATGTATGTCGTCATTGTTCTGGCGCACTGGCGCACATGCACCAGTGCATTCATAATGATTTTGTCACACTGTGTATCAGCGTACCAGCGCACTTGTGCCCATGCGCTTCGCCCAATATATTTCATTGAAATTGATAAGTAAAATTATTGCATGCCATTGTATGCTTCAGCGCGCCAGTGCACCACCACAGTGGCAATGGTGTGCCCCACAGCCAGGTATCATATTTTAGAATTATATCTACAAATGAAGTATAATACATTCCTGCGCGCATGGGTGCATCGTTGTGCTGGAGTGCTGTGTCAATCCTTGGTTGCACCAGTGCAGAGATCCCTATCATGTGCGCCAGTGCGCTCTGCACATAAGAATTGCACATGATGCGCCGCATCAGCGCATATGCGCTAGTGCGCTCTGCACATGAGGATGGCACATGATGCGGCGCACCAGCGCATATGCGCCAGTGCGCTACGGGCGCCTAGCCCCCTAACCCTTACCGTAAAGGGCTAGGGCTAACCCTCACCCCCCCTACTTTTTCCCTATAAATGGTCGAAGGTGCTGGGGTGTTGGTGGTGGTTGGAGTTCAAGAGGTGAAGTCCGACCCTGACACCAGCTGGAGTTGTTGACTCCGACCTCCGATGGAATCACCGATCGGATCTAGAGGACCTCAAGGGTTCGGTCCTAAAAGGGGAGGCACTGTTACGACCGTGCGTACAAGTGCCATCTCCGGGCCTACTCCGAACTCCGGTCCTCAACTCCGCGCAACTCCGGCCATGGACCTCGGCCCTTTACTCCTCCCGACAGCACGCCTTATGCTCTTTCGGTCTTTTCTTGTTTCCGCCCCTCTCACCAGTTTCAGGTATTCTTGTAGCGTTAGGTCTCACTCGGGGCTGTCGGAACTCCGACCTCCGGATATCGGACTTCCCTCATGTCCGTCCGGAGTTCGATCAGCTCCGGACCCCTGCCCCTTTTACGTTCATACCCTTGTAGTATTTAAGCCCGCCTGGAATGTCCGCATTCCTCAGTTCGGATATCTCGTTACTAGCCCGTTAACTATCTCGTTACCATCTCGTTAGCCCTCTCGTCAAGCCCCCTGTAACCACTCCCTTCCTCTTATCCGATCCAATACACTCGTTCCCCGTCAACTCCGAAGTCCGAACTCCGGTCACCCGGTTGTGCGATCCCCACCCTGCAAATAGAGGACACCAGGCGAGTAGCTCGAGGCATTGCTAATAGCTTCGCCGAAGTCCTCCCTGCCCCAGGCCCGAAGTCCGAACTCCGAACCCGAACTCCGGCCCTACCCCGGCCCTCTGCCCTTCGGCCTGGCTCTTAACAATACCACTGTCAACCAATAATTTACCGCTCAATGAGCCACATTACCAGCTTACAAACATCCTCAGCTATTAGCCAAGACCTTGGGCAACGTCTTTAGGGGTGGCAAATATCGACACTGCTGCCCATTGAGTGGTAAATCAGCTGCCAACCAAGACTAGCCAGATTTCTATTTGGTATGAGGTACTGTCAACCATTCATTTTCTGCACAATGAGCAAAGGCACCATTATGCAAACACATCCAGAGGATAGCCAAGACCTAGAGCAATGTTCTGAGGGGTTGCAGACATTGATAGTGGTGCTCATTGAGCGGTAAATCAACTGCCAACGAAGATTAGCAGAATGTCAATTTCACCATGAGGCACTGTCAACCATTGATTTACCGCTGGATGGGCAAAGAAGTGGACGTCCTAACCTCACCAGCATTTAACCAAGAAGGTAGTCCACATGCTCAGGTTCTTGTTGTGATGATAGACCTGCTCATTGAGTGGTAAATCAACTGTCAACCAAAATCAGCCAAATTTTTGAGTTTTCATATGTCACTGTCAACCATTGATTTACCGCTCGATGAGCAAAGATATGGACATTGCAACCTCATCAGCATGTAGCCAAGAAGGTAGGCTACGGGCTGAGGTACTTTAAGTGAGAATACGCCTGCTCAACAAGCGGTAAATCAACTGCCAACCATTGTCAACCACGTTTTGATCGGCCGTAAGGCCTTGCGGCCCGGATTATATGGATAGGTTATGAGCCCTGCGCTCTAGCCAGTTGCTACTACAAGTCGACTCGTTTGCGCGCGCTATCACTCTCTTGGTCGACCTCTCTCACGGTTTGTGCACCTCCCACCTTCCTATTCCTATCTCTTGACTGTGCCCGCCGACACTGCTGCCAGGGGGACGTTTCTGCGCTCGTGACGCAGCCCTGAGCGCTCTTACTATAGTTGTAGGTACTCAGCCCTTTGTAGGGGGCTTTCAAGTATCCCTGGACCAGGCCTCGCACTTGCGACTGCCAGTCCTTGTAACCGGGGTCCTTAAGACCTTAGGACCGGAGGACAACCGTGTGGACCCTCCTTACTATAGTCTTTAGTAGGATAGTGTTTCTTGGGCACAGTTGGCGACTTCTACCCAGATTTTCGGGTTACCCGGCTGCCTGGATCTCTGGTTCACCTGAACAGGTGTTCATTCTCTCGCGTTTTCTGGTGCACAACCACTCGTCAATCATCGCATTTTTCTGAACCGTTTTGGAGCCCACTACTGCGGAATCACTTGCTCCAGATTCTGAAGGAGAAGTCGACGCTGCTCTTGACTCATCCTCAGGATCTGAACTCTACGATTGCACCGGCCTTCCACATCTTTACGACGTAGACGATCGTTGCGACCGACACGAAAGACCAGACGGTCTTTGGGCAGAGTGCGACAAATTTCCCTGTCCTAACCGCTACGATCAAGTCGGTCAACTCAACAACAACTGGGCCGTTGCTCCTCATCCTTCACAAGTATCCGCACCGTCTTCAGAGGCTCTTCACCACTTTGAGCCGCCATCTCCTGCTCCCTTCTCCCTAGAATTCTTTGACGACTTTGACGACTCTCCTCAATTCTATCTACTCGCCATGGGAGACGTCAAGTTGGACTCCGTTCCAATCCTGTCCTCGGCGAACCAGTATGCTGACTGGTCTGCCAAGATGAAGGGCTATCTTATGTTCATGAACTGCTGGACCGTCGTCGCCAGAACCTTCACTCGCCCTGCTGCCGCTGGAGACTCCCAAAAGGAGTGGGACAAACTCAACGCTCAGGCGTGTGGTTTAATGTACATGCGAACCTCGCCTACGTTCCACTACCTCTTGGAAACTCGGACTGTTGTCGCTGCCGACGGAACTACGACTACCCAGGCCGCTGTCCTTACCTCCTATGAGATGTGGGACGCTCTAAAGGCCAAATTTGGGAAGCCAAACAGCGCACACGTCTGGGGTCCCTTTGAGTCTCTAATCAGCGAAACCCGGATGAGCGACCAGCGTTCTCTTCAGGATCAGATGAGTCGTGTCATCACTCGCCTGCGGGAAATCTCTACCAATGGCATCACGCTCTCTGAGACCATTCAGGCCCTTATTCTCCTCTCCAAGATCCCGGAATCCTACCGCTCCATGATTTCTGCACTTATGGCCACAACTGAACTCGAAAAGCTAACCATCGACTTAATCCAGTCGAAGGCTCTGGCTAAAGAGTCTATGCTCAGAAACGGTCAGTCGGTCTCCCAGATCTCTAAAACCAAGCCCAAACTCTCGGGTCCCTGCAACTTCTGTGGTGGTGAGACGCATCACGAGTCTACCTGCTACAAGAAGCATCCGAAGTTGCGTCCCAAGCGGGACTTCAAGGGCAAGGGGAAGGAGAAGAGAAAGGACAAGGACAAAGGGAAGGGAAAGGACGTTATGGTTAACCATGCGAACGTTATTGAGCCCGCTGCCAATGTACTTGTAGAATCGTCGACTAACCTGCACGCTTCCTTCTATGATACGGCTGCTGCCGTCGGTGTGCGACGAACTCATTGGCTGATGGACTCGGGTGCATCTCAGCACATTACCTTCGATTTGGACGACTTTTCCGACTACAAGCCCTATGATACACCCGTCGTTTTCAGGACTGCTTCCTCAGAAGCCGACAGTTCTGTTCAAGGGCTCGGAGAAGGTACCGTCAATGCTGAGGTCAACCTTGATGGTGTACAGTGGTCTATCAATCTTCCAAACGTCTGCTATGTGCCTCAGGCATCTACGCGACTATTCTCCACTGGAACCATTGAGCGGCATGGTTATTTCCTCGTCCAAGGAGACAATAAAATGAGCATTTTCGACAAGCTGCCTGAGGGCGCTGTCCAACATGGCTCGACGATTAAAATCAAGGGTCAAAAGATCCTTGAGGGGCATTATAATCCGTCTAGTAATCTCTATGACTTAGTTCTGGAGATTCGCTCTGGCAAAGCGATCCACCTGACGACAAATTTTAAGACCTGGCACCGTCGTTTTGGTCATGCAGGCAAGGAGGCACTCCGCCACCTTCCCTCCAACGTCAAGGGTGTTGATCGTGTCGATCCCGCTGACATTGAACCCTGCGAAGGATGCGCCTTTGGCAAATCCCATTGTCTTCCGTTCCCTCCATCCGAAAAGCGTGCAACTGAGCCCTTAGAGCTTATCCATACAGACTTGGATGGGCCTATGCGCACTGCTTCAGTCGAAAGCGGTTATTTGTACTTCGCTAGCTTCATAGATGACTTCTCAGGTCTCGGCGTCGCGTACTACCTTAAGCGCAAGTCTGACGCTTTCAAAGCTTTTGACAGCTTTAAAGCCTGGGCTGAGACGCAGACTGGGAGGAAAATCAAGCGAGTACGCTCCGACCGAGGGGGGGAATACCTTTCGACAGAGTTCTCTGAGCATCTCAAGTCTTTCGGGATCGAACATCAAAAAACGTTGCCAGACTCGCCCCAACAGAATGGATGTGCTGAACGCTGGAACCGTACCATTGTCGAGAAGGCTATGTCCATGCTACACCACGCTGGACTAAGCCATGGTTTCTGGCAACTCGCTGTTGAGACAGCTGTTCATATTTACAATCGTCAGCCTATGTGACGTCTTAAATGGCGTTGCCCCATTACTGCATGGGATGGGACCATACCGGATGTGTCCTACTTCCGTGTCTTTGGCTGTAAAGCCTTTGTTCACGTGCAAAAGGTGAAGCGCGAAGGGAAACTCGACAAGAAGGCGGTCGAGATGATCTTCGTGGGGTATGAGCCAGGTACTAAGGGGTATAAATTCTGGAACCCGGCCACCCGCTCTATCGTCATATCCCGCGATGTGATATTTGACGAAGAGTCTTTCCCTGCACGTCCTTTACCCGGCGAACGTCGTACTACCCCTGACGACAGTCCGTTCCCTGTGTACAGTGATCAGTCTGACGAAGTCTCGAATTCTGAGTTGGAAGATCACCTACCCATTCCTGTTCCAGATCCTCTGCCTGCCGACGAGCAAGAGGATCGACCTCCTTCTCCACCTCCTGTTCCTCTAGAACCGCTTGCTGAAGCTGAGCCTCCTCAGGGATTGCCGCCTCATCCTGCGGTCCCTCCACCTCGACCTCCTCATCGGCGTAACCGTCATGAGCCAGTGGGAGGTCCTAGCATTGCTCGTGATCGACCTCGTAGGGAGAACGTACCTCGCCCTGCTCGTTACCGTGAAGACAATATTTACGGTGATGAACCTCCTGTACAGGTTGATGCGCGAGACGAGTTAGATGGAGGTCAGCACGCTGAAGCCATTCTCTCATTCCTCGCTGCCTCGCAGTATAAGACGGGCTTACCTGAATCCTACCGGGAAGCCATGAAGTCTCCAGATGCGGCGAAATGGCATGCAGCGGAAAAAGTGGAATATGATTCGCTTATGGAGAACAAGACTTGGATCCTCGTACCTAGACCGAAAGACCGTCATGTCGTCGCTAATCGTTGGGTGTAGGACAAGAAACACGATGGACGGTTTAAGTCTAGACTTGTGGCCAAAGGATTCACCCAAGTCTGGGGGCAGGATTACCAAGAAACCTTCTCACCTGTGGCGCGTTTTGAGTCTATTCGTTATCTCCTCGCGCACACCGCGCTTGAGGACTGGGACATACAGTCCATGGACGTCAAAACTGCGTTTCTAAACGGTGATTTAGAGGAGGAAATTTACATGGAACAACCGGAAGGATGGGTTGTACCTGGCAAGGAAGACTACGTCTGTCTTCTTCGCAAGGCTATCTATGGCCTGAAGCAGGCGTCGCGTCAATGAAACGCGAAAATTCATAAGTCTCTCCTTGACCTGGGGTTCAAACGGACGTACTCTGATGCCGGAGTCTACGTATATCGGCGACAAGGGGGTGATTCTGTTACGATTGTCGTACTCTATGTCGACGATCTACTTCTACTCGGCGATAACCGGCGACATATCAAACAAGTCAAAGACGCCTTGAAGAAGCAGTATAAAATGACGGACTTGGGTGCAGTCCAACGCTTCCTTGGTCTTCGCATTACTCGCGATCGGACAACTCGAACGATCGACATAGACCAGGAAGAATATATCCAATCCGTCCTCGAGCGCTTCGACATGGCTGACTGCAAGCCGGCTCGCACTCCTCTCCCTGCTGGTGCTGTCTTAGAGGTGTCTAAGCAGCCCGCTTCCAATGCTTTTCGTCAGCGCTACCAGAGCTTGATCGGCAGTCTTCTCTACGCAACTCTCGGTACGCGTCCTGACATAGACTATGCCGTCACGCGACTGTCCAAATACAATGCCAACCTGTCGGAAATGCACTGGCACTACGCGAAGTACGTCCTGCGCTATTTATAAGGGAAAAAGCATTACTGCTTGCGCTACAATGATGCTTCGAACGATGGTCTGTTATCTTTTTCAGACTCCGACTGGGCTGAGGACCACGATGACAGGCATTCAACCACGGGCTTCATCTTCTTGATGGCAGGTGGTGCTATATCGTGGGCATCGAGGCGTCAGCCGACGATTTCGCTCTCCTCGACCGAAGCGGAATATAAGGCTGCCTCAGACACTTGTCGTCAGTTGATGTGGCTTCGTACCTTCGGCGATGAACTGGGAGATGATGTGACTCGTCCTACGCCTATGTGCTTGGACAATCAAGGGTCCATCTTCTTGGCGGTCAACCCGGTTATCGATCGTCAAACAAAACATATAGAAACTCGGTATCACTTCATTCGCGAGCAAGTCGAGCTCGGAAGTGTCGAGATTTTCTATATACCCACAAAGGACCAACTAGCTGATTCTCTGACGAAGAACGTTCCCTATAGCGTATTGGAACGCTTCACAAAGGGAGTTGGTTTAGTGTCCTCCACAGCTTGAACGAGTGGGAGTGTTGAACTTCCGGATTTGTGTACTGGCCATACCTGATCCGGACGTGCACTGTGGCGGTGACGCACCGCATGGTGGGTGGCAGAGCACCGCATGGTGGCGGTGTAGCACCGCATGGACATTCCTTCTTCTATACTTCTATACTTGATATGGCAGTTCTACGGACATTTCTACGATACGCCTGTACTTTAGCATCCGGACATCTTTGTAGTGCATTCTACGCTGTTCCGGACTTGTCTGGATTTCTCTAGACTATGGTGCGATACTTACACCATCCTCGCACCATCGTCTTACTCAGCGTACTGTAGAATCACATGCTCTCTTTTCTTTGCTTACTCATGCGTCCTCTGGACTTGTATATAAGGAGGACATTTGCTGCCCCTGCTCTTCAGTCTTCGCTCATTGACTGAAGAGTAAGTACTATGACTTCTATGCGCACTTATGCAGATTACTTACTAAGTACTTGTAGTCCTACTTGTGCGGCTTACAGGTACTTACATATGCAATACAGTCTTCGCTCATTGACTGAAGATTCTACTTGTGCGGCTTACAGGACGCCTTCAAGGTTCAGACTTCATCAAAGCACAGTGCCCGAAGTCATCCTGACCGACTGTCAAGTTCTGCCGCTTTAGCCAGGACATGCTCAAAGCTGTCCGTGCCCGTGAAGAACTCCCACAACTGCTCCGGAGTCGGCGGATTCGGACTCGTCGGATGATGAAGCCGAGTCGATGCCGTCCCAGCGCTGCCAAGCCATACACGGTCGACCTGCAACATCTTCAGGCGCATCCAACACTCAGGCCAAACCTTCTGATGAGTCCGCAACCGGGTCAGGTTCTAGTGATGATGCTGGTCACCGCCCGGCGGGCGCTAGTACTATGGAGCTGCTGCCAAACACAGAGATGGTTCTTGTGGCTCCCTCTCTCCTTGACTTGCTTTCGGACAAACCGCTGGTTAATACACAGTCCCCGACTACCCCTGAGAGGGAAGCCAGCTGGCGTCACCCTTAGAGCGCGAGGACGATGTCTTCATTAATCTTTGACTCTTTCTAACACGCCAATCATTGTTTACACCGTCACTAATGCTTTTCTCACATGTTATTAACCGTTTCTTACACTTCTGTTAATAACAGTTAATAACCCGTGTTAATAAAGGCCCGGAGCCCGTCATGTTACTAACAAATGTAAGAAAGTCGGCGAGGAATTATTCCCCGAGCCCTAGCGCGGTAACCCTCATACATTCCTTGTAGGCGTTCGGAACGCTGGCGCTCCGTTGATACGCATGTCGACTGCTGTGATAAGGAGCACAAGTGCATGTCTGATAGCACAAAAGGTTTGACCGGTAGGAATGGACATGTCGAACGTGAACAGAACTTGGGAGACGTCACAGCTCATTCTCACTCAGGCGTGAACCCGCCAACGCGATGCCAGGATGGTCGCGCGCTTATACAGCCACATAAGTCAATACAATCCCACACCCAGTCTGAGAGCGCTGACAAGGCTTGCCGGGTCATCGACGAAAAACCAGATGTTAGCCTCAACCACTCCTCAACCCCGCCATCGGGATATCGCTCCCTCAACTCGCAGCGTGCGGTGGGTAGGAGCCTGGACCAGAACCAGCCTGGTAATAAGGTGGGTGACAGGAGTCCAGTTCATGGCGATCCCGTACCTGTTAACCAGCCCCTCCGAGTCCAGTCCCTATATTAGACGTTCCCCCATCTTGCGGCCATGTCGCCCCATTCCAACCTCCTCGCCGATCTTCGAGCATTTGTCTATCATATCTTCCGAGTCATGGCTCACCCCACCCCGCTCGCTGATCTCTATCCTGGCTCCGTCTCCACGACCGCCGCCCTGACAAACTACCTGCATGCCCTCGCGCACGCGACGCAGCAAGCAGAGAGAAGGGCTGACGAAGCAGAGACGGCCCCGGTCCTGCCGGTGCCGCCGCATCCCCTCTTCAATCTCTTCGTCACTCGCATCAAGTTCATGAAGAAGAAGGCTGCTTCTGAACACGAGTACCTGCTCGTCTACGTCGTCGACCGCTCTAACAACAACGCTGAGCCCGAGGTTGTCAAGTGCGAGCGGGACGTGGACACGGTTGTCGGTGCTATAACCCAAGCTGTGTCCTCCATTGGCGTGAAGTCCCCCGCCAGCGGAATGAGCTCGCCTTCCTCCCGCCCACTGCGCGCAGTTGATCGATTCACCGTCCGTCGTCCGTGGTCCCCTGATGAGCCTCCCGCCGACCTCATCTACGACTACACGTTCCCGGCCGACAACCAGCCCTCGTTCGATCGACTTCTTGCCGCCTTGAGCGTCATCAGTAGTGATTCCCCTGAATATATCCTCCTAAGATGCCAGTGCTACTGGTTTGCAGCCATGGTCTTCGGTGCGCTCGTCGGCGGTGCCGTGCAAAACATTCGCCCCATCGCCGGTAATACCACAATCCAACCAGCGGCGGAAGGTGGTAGGGCGGCAACTCCGACTTCTGCCGGGACGTTCTGGGGGCTCTTCCAGGTTGTCACTGATCGCCAGATTGACTCAGTTTTTGCCGCATCCATTCAAGAACCGTTCTTAGCCAATGCTAGTACGTTACGGATGGAGGTCGAGGCGGGGCTAGAACTCTATAACAAGCGGGCTAGTGGCCGGACACAGGCAGCGGCTGAGGCACGCGCTGAGGCGGTTGAGGCAGAGAATATAGAGCTGCGGGCAGAGATTGCTCGCCTCAAGCAGCAGGTACAGGGCAGCCCGAGCGGCTCCAATGCCTGATAACAGGTCCCCGATACATGGTACGTTGCGAATGCTTTCTTACCATATGTTACTCTCCTCACTCAAGCTTGTCAGAGTGACGGGCTCAGTCAGGCGTCCCGACCAGCTGGGCCTCTACTGTCCTCTCGCATGAAGCGGCGTTCACATGCCTTCCACACGCCTTCCCAAAGTCTTGTGTCATTTCCCTTGTTCATAATGCTCCCGTTTCTTTTTCCTGAACTGCGTCTCCGTGACCACTGCTAGTTGAATGCTGTCTCGCTTCCGTCCACTGCTCTCTCATTGAACCTAATCGTGTTCTACCGAGTTGTCTCTGCTGCATGGCTCACCGGTCTTGACTGGCGAGTCATGTCACTGTCTCGCATGCTGTGATCCAGTTGTGTAATGCTGTACTATCACTGTTCGTTGAATGCATCCTCTTGTGATGCGATACGCGACGTCGAGCGAGGACAACGGGATGCCCGCAGCAGTGGCCTGCTTGTATGAATGTATGAACCTCACATAGAGCGCTGCAACCGCTGGGCGTCAGCGTAGCGCTGGGCTGTCATGCCCAGTGAAAACTCTGTGTGGGCGCTTAGGGTAGGATCTAGCGCGCTTGGACCGGCAGAAGTCCCTCTGCTGCTGTCTGCTGCTATCGTAGCGCGCGCTTAATCTTCATGCTTCTTCGCTCATCTGTTGTCGTCCAAGTTGCTCACTTGTCTCTTTTCACCACAACCTCACTGCCGCACCTTTCAAGATACCCAATCCAATGGCATATGGGAGCACACAGCACGATATGGAGGGGGATTTTTGGAGCAGTGGATTGTAGTCATCTCGGTAGCCGACCTCGCACTTGTCTCCTTGTACTCACTTGCATCTCTGAATCTATATCCCGTCCCCCCTCTCGTTGTGTCTGCGCACTGGAACCTGACACTATGGATGGCTCTGAGAGAGTCCCTAAGAAGAAGCGCGTCCGCAAAAAGTATACTTGCTCCTGTCAGCAATTCTGCCGGGGCCGTGCAGTGACGGTCTCGAAGACGACCTACTTTCGTCATCAAGCTTTTGCCAAGATATCTGCAGCTGCCCAGGCAGTCGCCACGAAAATAGTTGGCAAACGCAAGGAGTCAGAAGCACTTGATGAAGGCCATTTGGAGGAATTTCCTGCGCACAAAAGGACGCGCGTCGTGGAACAGGACAACTTGGGTATGGACCTTCGGCGACGCGATATAGTGCATTTATAACCATGCGTTTATCCTCGATTTTATTGCTCACGCTGTGCTAGTACACCCCCTTAGATGCAGCTGGGCATCTGCGCTCCGCACGCGCCGGCACGCCAGTTGTATCTGAGGACCCATTCATTGATCTCCCGGAGGCCCCTAGTAGAGCTGGAAGCCCGTGCAATCCTCGATGCGCCATTGTTGAGGATGTCGACGCAGAGGCAGAGGATCCTGCTGCTGTCAACGGTCCCATCGAAGATGACAGTGCAGAAGAGGTGGGAGCACCCGCTGAGGTGGAAGAAGAGTTGGAGGAGGTCATTGTCACTATGGAGGACATGAAGCGAGCCCTCGACTTCATCAACCTGCTGAACAGCGCCACCCTGGACTCATTGCATTCGGGCTTGAGCGAAGACGCACGCGAGCAATTGCGGAATCTCCCCGAGGAGCGCCTACACATTGACAATGACAATGTTCTGTTGTCCATAGAGCTTTATGTGACGCTGAATAATGTCTCACAGCACTACTACGAAGATATTCGGAAGCTCCTCATGGCGCGCAAGCCAGAGCTCGACCTGCTTTCATATCACCGGGTCAAGCGGAAGGTCGAACTCCTCACTGGCGTCATTCCTATTGCCAATGACATGTGCATCGATAGCTGTGTCGCTTTCACAGGGCCATACGCCCATCTCGACAAGTGCCCGAAGTGCCAGCAACCACGCTACGATCCCTTGAGGGCTGAGATGAGAAGGGGCAGTGAGAAGGTAGCCCGTAAGCAGTTCTATACGATGCCGCTAGGCCAGGAGATCCAGGCCTTGTTCCGCACTGCTGAGGGGGCCGAATCCATGAACTATCTGTCTAGCCTTGTTGCAGAAGTCTTGGAGCAGCTCGAGGCTGACGGAAGGCTGAGCAGCTTTGACGATGTGGCCCATGGCAGTCACTTCTGGGGTGCCTACGCTGCTGGGCAAATCTCACAAGACGACGTCGTGGTGGCACTCTCCATCGATGGTGCTCAGCTCTATCGCAACAAGAAGTCTGACCGTTGGATCTATGTCTGGGTTGTACTAAGTCTGGGGCCGGACAAACGCTATCGGAAGAAGTATGTGCTCCCTGGCGCTGTGATCCCTGGCCCGAAGCATCCCAAGGACTTAGACTCCTTCCTGTTCCCTGGACTGTACCATGTATCTTCACTGATGCGGGTGATGAAGTCTGAACCTTGAAGGCGTCCTGTGAGCCGCACAAGTAAGATCTTCAGTCAATGAGCGAAGACTATATTGCATATGTAAGTACCTGTAAGCCGCACAAGTAGGACTACAAGTACTTAGTAAGTAATCTGCATAAGTGCGCATAGAAGTCATAGTACTTACTCTTCAGTCAATGAGCGAAGACTGAAGAGCAGGGGCAGCAAATGTCCTCCTTATATACAAGTCCAGAGGACGCATGAGTAAGCAAAGAAAAGGAGAGCATGTGATCTACAGTACGCTGAGTAAGACGATGGTGCGAGGATGGTGTAAGTATCGCACCATAGTCTAGAGAAATCCAGACAAGTCCGGAACAGCGTAGAATGCACTACAAAGATGTCCGGATGCTAAAGTACAGGCGTATCGCAGAACTGTCCGTAGAACTACCATATCAGGCATATGAGAAGGAACGTCCATGCGGTGCTACACCGCCACCATGCGGCGCTCTGCCGCCCACCATGCGGTGCGTCACCGCCACAGTGCACATCCGGATCAGGTATGGCCAGTACACAAATCCGGAAGTTCAACACTCCCACTCGTTCAAGCTGTGGAGGACACTAAACCAACTTCCTTCGTGAAGCGTTCCAATACGCTAAAGGTGTTAGAGGCCAGGCTGAAGGGCAGAGGGTCGGGGTAGGGCCGGAGTTCGGGTTCGGACTTCGGGCCTGGGGCAGGGAGGACTTCGGCGAAGCTATTAGCAACGCCTCGGGCTACTCGCCGGGTGTCCTCTATTTGCGGGAAGGGGATCGCACAACCGGGTGACCGGAGTTCAGACTTCGGAGTAGACGAGGAACGAGTGTATTGGATTGGACAAGGGATAGGGGACTTGGCGAGCGGGCTAGCGAGGTAGTAAGGAGGTGGTTAACGAGAAGGCAACGGGAGGTAACGAGAAAGTTAGCGAGCTAGTAACGAGATAGTAACGAGATATCCGAACTAAGGAATGCAGACATTCCAGGCGGGCTTAAATACTACAAGGGCAGGAGCAGGAAAGGGGCAGGGGTCCGGAGCTGATCGAACTCCGGACGGACGTGGGGCAAGTCCGATATCCCGAGATCGGAGCACCGGAGTTACCGATGTCTGGGGGTCAAGGTCGATCAGCCCCGAGTGAAACCTAGCGTTACAAGAATACCTGAAACTAATGGGAGGGACGGTAACAAGGAAAGGCCGAGAGAGCGTATGGCGTGCTAACGGAAGAAACAGAAGGCCGAGGCCCATGGCCGGAGTTGCGCGGAGTTGAGGGCCGGAGTTCGGAGTAGCCCGGAGATGGCACTTGTACGCACGGTTGTAACAAAAGGGAACGTTCTTCGTCAAAGAATCAGCTAGTTGGTCCTTCGTAGATATATAGAAAATCTCGACACTTCCGAGCTCGACTTGCTCGCGAATGAAGTGATACCGAGTTTCTATATGTTTTGTTTGACGATCGATAACCGGGTTGACCGCCAAGAAGATGGACCCTTGATTGTCCAAGCACATAGGCGTAGGACGAGTCACATCATCTCCCAGTTCATCGCCGAAGGTACGAAGCCACATCAACTGACGACAAGTGTCTGAGGCAGCCTTATATTCCGCTTCGGTCAAGGAGAGCGAAATCGTCGGCTGACGCCTCGATGCCCACGATATAGCACCACCTGCCATCAAGAAGATGAAGCCCGTGGTTGAATGCCTGTCATCGTGGTCCTCAGCCCAGTCGGAGTCTGAAAAAGATAACAGACCATCGTTCGAAGCATCATTGTAGCGCAAGCAGTAATGCTTTTTCCCTTATAAATAGCGCAGGACGTACTTCGCGTAGTGCCAGTGCATTTCCGACAGGTTGGCATTGTATTTGGACAGTCGCGTGACGGCATAGTCTATGTCAGGACGCGTACCGAGAGTTGCGTAGAGAAGACTGCCGATCAAGCTCTGGTAGCGCTGACGAAAAGCATTGGAAGCGGGCTGCTTAGACACCTCTAAGACAGCACCAGCAGGGAGAGGAGTGCGAGCCGGCTTGCAGTCAGCCATGTCGAAGCGCTCGAGGACGGATTGGATATATTCTTCCTGGTCTATGTCGATCGTTCGAGTTGTCCGATCGCGAGTAATGCGAAGACCAAGGAAGCGTTGGACTGCACCCAAGTCCGTCATTTTATACTGCTTCTTCAAGGCGTCTTTGACTTGTTTGATATGTCGCCGGTTATCGCCGAGTAGAAGTAGATCGTCGACATAGAGTACGACAATCGTAACAGAATCACCCCCTTGTCGCCGATATACGTAGACTCCGGCATCAGAGTACGTCCGTTTGAACCCCAGGTCAAGGAGAGACTTATGAATTTTCGCGTTTCATTGACGCGACGCCTGCTTCAGGCCATAGATAGCCTTGCGAAGAAGACAGACGTAGTCTTCCTTGCCAGGTACAACCCATCCTTCCGGTTGTTCCATGTAAATTTCCTCCTCTAAATCACCGTTTAGAAACGCAGTTTTGACGTCCATGGACTGTATGTCCCAGTCCTCAAGCGCGGTGTGCGCGAGGAGATAACGAATAGACTCAAAACGCGCCACAGGTGAGAAGGTTTCTTGGTAATCCTGCCCCAGACTTGGGTGAATCCTTTGGCCACAAGTCTAGACTTAAACCGTCCATCGTGTTTCTTGTCCTACACCCAACGATTAGCGACGACATGACGGTCTTTCGGTCTAGGTACGAGGATCCAAGTCTTGTTCTCCATAAGCGAATCATATTCCACTTTTTCCGCTGCATGCCATTTCGCCGCATCTGGAGACTTCATGGCTTCCCGGTGGGATTCAGGTAAGCCCGTCTTATACTGCGAGGCAGCGAGGAATGAGAGAATGGCTTCAGCGTGCTGACCTCCATCTAACTCGTCTCGCGCATCAACCTGTACAGGAGGTTCATCACCGTAAATATTGTCTTCACGGTAACGAGCAGGGCGAGGTACGTTCTCCCTACGAGGTCGATCACGAGCAATGCTAGGACCTCCCACTGGCTCATGACGGTTACGCCGATGAGGAGGTCGAGGTGGAGGGACCGCAGGATGAGGCGGCAATCCCTGAGGAGGCTCAGCTTCAGCAAGCGGTTCTAGAGGAACAGGAGGTGGAGAAGGAGGTCGATCCTCTTGCTCGTCGGCAGGCAGAGGATCTGGAACAGGAATGGGTAGGTGATCTTCCAACTCAGAATTCGAGACTTCGTCAGACTGATCACTGTACACAGGGAACGGACTGTCGTCAGGGGTAGTACGACGTTCGCCGGGTAAAGGACGTGCAGGGAAAGACTCTTCGTCAAATATCACATCGCGGGATATGACGATAGAGCGGGTGGCCGGGTTCCAGAATTTATACCCCTTAGTACCTGGCTCATACCCCACGAAGATCATCTCGACCGCCTTCTTGTCGAGTTTCCCTTCGCGCTTCACCTTTTGCACGTGAACAAAGGCTTTACAGCCAAAGACACGGAAGTAGGACACATCCGGTATGGTCCCATCCCATGCAGTAATGGGGCAACGCCATTTAAGACGTCACATAGGCTGACGATTGTAAATATGAACAGCTGTCTCAACAGCGAGTTGCCAGAAACCATGGCTTAGTCCAGCGTGGTGTAGCATGGACATAGCCTTCTCGACAATGGTACGGTTCCAGCGTTCAGCACATCCATTCTGTTGGGGCGAGTCTGGCAACGTTTTTTGATGTTCGATCCCGAAAGACTTGAGATGCTCAGAGAACTCTGTCGAAAGGTATTCCCCCCCTCGGTCGGAGCGTACTCGCTTGATTTTCCTCCCAGTCTGCGTCTCAGCCCAGGCTTTAAAGCTGTCAAAAGCTTTGAAAGCGTCAGACTTGCGCTTAAGGTAGTACGCGACGCCGAGACCTGAGAAGTCATCTATGAAGCTAGCGAAGTACAAATAACCGCTTTCGACTGAAGCAGTGCGCATAGGCCCATCCAAGTCTGTATGGATAAGCTCTAAGGGCTCAGTTGCACGCTTTTCGGATGGAGGGAACGGAAGACAATGGGATTTGCCAAAGGCGCATCCTTCGCAGGGTTCAATGTCAGCGGGATCGACACGATCAACACCCTTGACGTTGGAGGGAAGGTGGCGGAGTGCCTCCTTGCCTGCATGACCAAAACGACGGTGCCAGGTCTTAAAATTTGTCGTCAGGTGGATCGCTTTGCCAGAGCGAATCTCCAGAACTAAGTCATAGAGATTACTAGACGGATTATAATGCCCCTCAAGGATCTTTTGACCCTTGATTTTAATCGTCGAGCCATGTTGGACAGCGCCCTCAGGCAGCTTGTCGAAAATGCTCATTTTATTGTCTCCTTGGACGAGGAAATAACCATGCCGCTCAATGGTTCCAGTGGAGAATAGTCGCGTAGATGCCTGAGGCACATAGCAGACGTTTGGAAGATTGATAGACCACTGTACACCATCAAGGTTGACCTCAGCATTGACGGTACCTTCTCCGAGCCCTTGAACAGAACTGTCGGCTTCTGAGGAAGCAGTCCTGAAAACGACGGGTGTATCATAGGGCTTGTAGTCGGAAAAGTCGTCCAAATCGAAGGTAATGTGCTGAGATGCACCCGAGTCCATCAGCCAATGAGTTCGTCGCACACCGACGGCAGCAGCCGTATCATAGAAGGAAGCGTGCAGGTTAGTCGACGATTCTACAAGTACATTGGCAGCGGGCTCAATAACGTTCGCATGGTTAACCATAACGTCCTTTCCCTTCCCTTTGTCCTTGTCCTTTCTCTTCTCCTTCCCCTTGCCCTTGAAGTCCCGCTTGGGACGCAACTTCGGATGCTTCTTGTAGCAGGTAGACTCGTGATGCGTCTCACCACCACAGAAGTTGCAGGGACCCGAGAGTTTGGGCTTGGTTTTAGAGATCTGGGAGACCGACTGACCGTTTCTGAGCATAGACTCTTTAGCCAGAGCCTTCGACTGGATTAAGTCGATGGTTAGCTTTTCGAGTTCAGTTGTGGCCATAAGTGCAGAAATCATGGAGCGGTAGGATTCCGGGATCTTGGAGAGGAGAATAAGGGCCTGAATGGTCTCAGAGAGCGTGATGCCATTGGTAGAGATTTCCCGCAGGCGAGTGATGACACGACTCATCTGATCCTGAAGAGAACGCTGGTCGCTCATCCGGGTTTCGCTGATTAGAGACTCAAAGGGACCCCAGACGTGTGCGCTGTTTGGCTTCCCAAATTTGGCCTTTAGAGCGTCCCACATCTCATAGGAGGTAAGGACAGCGGCCTGGGTAGTCGTAGTTCCGTCGGCAGCGACAACAGTCCGAGTTTCCAAGAGGTAGTGGAACGTAGGCGAGGTTCGCATGTACATTAAACCACACGCCTGAGCGTTGAGTTTGTCCCACTCCTTTTGGGAGTCTCCAGCGGCAGCAGGGCGAGTGAAGGTTCTGGCGACGACGGTCCAGCAGTTCATGAACATAAGATAGCCCTTCATCTTGGCAGACCAGTCAGCATACTGGTTCGCCGAGGACAGGATTGGAACGGAGTCCAACTTGACGTCTCCCATGGCGAGTAGATAGAATTGAGGAGAGTCGTCAAAGTCGTCAAAGAATTCTAGGGAGAAGGGAGCAGGAGATGGCGGCTCAAAGTGGTGAAGAGCCTCTGAAGACGGTGCGGATACTTGTGAAGGATGAGGAGCAACGGCCCAGTTGTTGTTGAGTTGACCGACTTGATCGTAGCGGTTAGGACAGGGAAATTTGTCGCACTCTGCCCAAAGACCGTCTGGTCTTTCGTGTCGGTCGCAACGATCGTCTACGTCGTAAAGATGTGGAAGGCCGGTGCAATCGTAGAGTTCAGATCCTGAGGATGAGTCAAGAGCAGCGTCGACTTCTCCTTCAGAATCTGGAGCAAGTGATTCCGCAGTAGTGGGCTCCAAAACGGTTCAGAAAAATGCGATGATTGACGAGTGGTTGTGCACCAGAAAACGCGAGAGAATGAACACCTGTTCAGGTGAACCAGAGATCCAGGCAGCCGGGTAACCCGAAAATCTGGGTAGAAGTCGCCAACTGTGCCCAAGAAACACTATCCTACTAAAGACTATAGTAAGGAGGGTCCACACGGTTGTCCTCCGGTCCTAAGGTCTTAAGGACCCCGGTTACAAGGACTGGCAGTCGCAAGTGCGAGGCCTGGTCCAGGGATACTTGAAAGCCCCCTACAAAGGGCTGAGTACCTACAACTATAGTAAGAGCGCTCAGGGCTGCGTCACGAGCGCAGAAACGTCCCCCTGGCAGCAGTGTCGGCGGGCACAGTCAAGAGATAGGAATAGGAAGGTGGGAGGTGCACAAACCGTGAGAGAGGTCGACCAAGAGAGTGATAGCGCACGCAAACGAGTCGACTTGTAGTAGCAACTGGCTAGAGCGCAGGGCTCATAACCTGATGAAGTCTGAACCTTGAAGGCGTCCTGTAAGCTGCACAAGTAAGGTCTTCAGTCAATGAGCGAAGACTTTATTGCATATGTAAGTACCTGTAAGCCGCACAAGTAAGGCTACAAGTACTTAGTAAGTAATCTGCATAAGTACGCATAGAACTCATAGTACTTACTCTTCAGTCAATGAGCGAAGACTGAAGAGCTGGAGCAGAGAATGTCCTCCTTATATACAAGTCCAGAGGACGCATGAGTAAGCAAAGAAAAGAGAGCATGTGATCTACAGTACGCTGAATAAGACGATGGTGCGAGGATGGTGTAAGTATCGCACCATAGTCTAGAGAAATCCAGACAAGTCCGGAACAGCGTAGAACGCACTACAAAGATGTCCGGATGCTAAAGTACAGGCGTATCGTAGAACTGTCCGTAGAACTACCATATCAGGCATATGAGAAGGAACGTCCATGCGGTGCTACACCGCCACCATGCAGCGCTCTGCCGCCTACCATGCGGTGCGTCACCGCCACAGTGCACATTCAGATCTGGTATGGCCAGTACACAAATCCGGAAGTTCAACACCACCATGCAGTGCGTCACCGCCACAGTGCACATCCGGATCAGGTATGGCCAGTACACAAATCCGGAAGTTCAACACTGTCATCACTCAAGACGGCGGCCACAACGTCGGGAGCAATGAGCTGAGCAGGCGGGACAGGGTGCTCACTCCCAATGGGCGCTTAAGACATTGGGTGTCCTCAGAGACGTCCGGCGCTTAGGACGTTATCCGCGGGAACTCAAAACCGCTGGGGGTAAATGAATATTTGTACAAGGTGAACGGCATATGCTCTCGCAGCGCGTTCTTCAGCCTCAATCTTGCATCCTTCCATAGCAGCGACGTGTTTAAGCGCCTGCGCGCTCAGTTGAAGCCATAGAGAGAAATCCTTGAAGGCAATCGAGGTGTCTCTGCTAGTAGACTGAGGGGTCTGAACTGTGCTGAGCAATTGCAAGTATCCAGCGGCACGTCATCCTCAGCGCTGTCATGCCCGCAAAATCGTTCAGATCCTCCCTGCAGTGAATTTCGTGGCATCGGCAGTGCTGTGCGCTGATCGCCCAGCAGCGACTGGATTGTCCGCTCATCCAGACAGTTCGATGCTCGCGATGATACCATCACTCAATTCAATTTGCTTGGCGGTCCGCTGCCGCTGCTGCTTCTGCAGCAACCGCGCGACGTGCCCAGCCTGAGGCAGCAGCGGTCCCGCAGTGCACACCGATCACTGCAGGCTACCGCACCCGCCGTATAGTACGTCTGACCACCTCCTTTCTGCCTGTACGCATCCTATTCAGCACTTCTCACGTCTGCAACTCGATACAGTGCGCCGCGCTGACGGCTCACAAGGAATCCATTACGCTCGGTATCGACGGGTTGTCACATGCATCACCGGCCCCGACCTTGGACGCGGAAGTAGCAGGAAAAAGGTAGCGGAAGCAAATTCATCGTCGGGGATTCCGGGCTATCCCGCGCCCCGAGTGAGTGCTTGCTCGCGTAGATTCGCTGTGATTGGCTTACGATGGCGGAGCGAACCCCACTCGCCCGGGGCCGCGTCAGTGGCCCAAGGAGCTCAGCTAGTGGTCCGACGTGGGAGAAACGTACCCTGACGGTCCACTGAAGCACGTCGTGAATCTCGTGCACACCTTGCGTACCGCAGTGGGGGTAAAGGTGCCAGAGAGTAGACGGAACACGTACACGCACAAGGCGCGACTCCGCAGCCGGGCAATCCTTTTCTTAAAGCTGACGTAGGCCGTACAGTAAGAGTAATAACTCATAAAATAAACTACAGTTACCAGGATGTATAGTAAGTCGAATCGTGATACTAATCGATACAGGAGGAGCGATAGGGTTACATATGGATACAGAGGCATTGGGCACGGAATGTAGCGCTATTATGGAGAGGGCGAGTACAGTACAGTCTAGCACGAAAATCCGTAGAGACCAACTACGACAAGGAAGGATTAACTTGAGCCTCTGCCATAAGCTGTCCGACGCTCGATAGCTTCCTGTCCTTGTCCGCGCGGGGAGTCTCGTCGTCGTCTGCCATTGAGACATCCCACTGTTGTCCACCGTGAACGGGGCCAAGGCAGCCTTTAGAAGTGAACGTGTCCTCCGTACCACCGAGCGCCTCCATATCAGCAAAGGAATGCTCCGTGGCATGAGCATGGGCGGCGGCGTCGAAGACTGAGTAGTCTGGGTACGCGAGCTCGTGCGTGTTGTCATGCCTTCCATCCGAAGAGAGCGAAAGGGGCGTGACGGGGGCAGAAACATCGGACGAGTTCGAGCGCGGGTGGGAGTAGATAGACATTGCGTCCGCCGGCGAGCTCTGTAGATACGCATTCATGTCATGGGCGTACGGCACTAGATGAGAGCTGCGAGTACGACGGCAGGAGGCGGGCGCACGTTAGCCTCGGGTCACAGGTGAAGGAAGTCGAGAGAAACATACCGAGCCATGTCCGATGACTCGGCAGAGGCAGAGCTATCAGCGAGGGTGACGAACGCTGGCGGCTCATGAAACGTGAGCTCAGATGCAGTCTGGGGGTTGGCTTGCACGATGCGCGAGTACGCCTCGACGAGGTACTGCGGGAGGGGAGTGTGATGAGCGTCGAGGGCACCGTCGGACCCGTATGCGGGTTGGTTGATGGTACCATGCGCGGGCACGTTCGAATGAAACTGCCGTGCATCGTGGAAGTTGAGGGGCGGAGGACGCTGACGACCAGGAGGTCCACTACTATGTTGCTCGTTCACAGAGGTGGCTAGTGCGGCTTGTTCTGCAGCGCGCTGAAGAGCAGCGACGGAAACGGTGGTAAAGCGAGAGCGAGAACCGTCCGCCGACATCTTTGACTGGCTGCTGCCCGGACAAGGATCAGCACGGCTCGAAGGGCGCGAAGCAGAGTTGGCGATGCCGCTGGCAGCACCATCTTGAGGCTCAGGAGTAGAAACGTCGGAGCTCGAGCTGAAGGTCGAGGCAATGGATGCCACAGAACTCCTGCGGTCGTCCTCGGATGACTTGTCGGAACTCTTCTGCGAGATGCTCTTCCGCTTGTTCTTGTTGGGTCCGCGCATTTTGCGCTCCGGAGCGTACTCGCACTGAAGACCGCGCGATATGCAGCGCTGGCAGGCAGGGTGGTCGCCGCTGCACTGGATTACGCAGGAAAGCGGGCAACGTCAGCTGGAATGGAGAACTTAGTGAGGTGGAGCAACTAACTTTCGCCTTGCGAATGCGGCACTTCTCGCATGCCTGAGCCGTACGAAGGCGAGGGTGTTCCACACTGCGCTGGAAGATGCCTGTGGTGGGGTCAAGAGAGCCAGAGAGCGTCCATGAAGTGGACGGGGTACTGGATTGCTGAGCTGCGGCTTGCGCGGCATTCATGCTATGCTGCAGTTGAGACGTATGGGAAGAGTCGATCACGTTCTGAAGGTTGTGCAAGAAGGATGAGCTCGACGGGCCCGCGGGGTCGTAGGGCGCTCCGTAGTTGTCGGGGGCTCCCCATGCAGAATCAGCGGTGTACATCGAATGAGGAGAGGCAGGAGGGTGGGTCATAGAATACGAAGGCAGATGAGAGTCCAGATACGAGTATCCCATGCCGGTGGAGTAGGGATTGAGGTAGGCTTCCGGATGCTCGGGCAAGTACAAGGAGTTGGATGCATCGGAGGTGGAGACATGGTGATGTCTGGGCGCCTGGGCGGAGAGAGGCGAAATCTCTAGGTGGCCGTGTGGATAGATGGAGGAGGCCTGGGATGCGCCGAGAGCGTGCGAAAGCTCATAAGATGAGCGCGGAGGGTGAGGAGGGAAAGCAAAGTCGTCGAGGGACAAGTGAGCGGTGGACATGGTGATGGAATGAAGGAAAGAGAAGAGGACAGAAGTGAGGGCGAAGATATAGACTTTGCGGTGTGGAAGAAGGATGGAGGATGAAGGAAATGGGCGACGGATAGACGGATACCATATTCATTGCTTCCGCGCCGTCGTGAGCGTCGAGATGAGCGAGACGCTCCTGTCCGAGTTCGATCGATCCTAATTGGGACGAGTGCAGGAGATCACGGTTATACACAGAGAGATCTCCTCGAGGCCCTAGTCCATTTCGGGACGAATGGTGGTGCGTGCCCCACGCACAGAGCGTGTGGAGTCTGGACAAACAGACGATCGCTGTCTGCGACAAGAGTCCAGGTTGCTGCTGAGAGAACATGAGCGTCGGTGTGAGGACGGAATGGGAGCGGCGGACCTGCGTTTCATTGCGATGGGCAGTGTGGACCACGCTGCTCCAATTCTGACGAATTGACGCAAAGCGCATTGCGTTCGATCTGCCTGCATATTCACTCTGCCACTGGCACTCTGCGCACGCTGTGGCTCGGCCGAGGCCGAGTCGTTGGCGGGCGTACGGTAGCACGAGGCAAGAGTGAGTTGATGGGCGCCGGGCTGTGATGGGACCGCAGGCATGTCCATATATGGTAGCATGGAGCCCGATTCCGGTGCTGCAAGATCCGCTGCTCTCTGTATCCGCCCAATCGAGGGCGAGATGCGTTTACCCTCCCTTTCTCCTCCTCTACACCATGACGAAGCCGAAAGGAGCGCACGTTGATGGCATTCACAGTCTATTGCCTGCCCGCTGTACGCCATGAATCATCAAGTAACACCGCCTGTGTCTCTTACGACCCGCCCTCATAGTAGGCAGCGGAGCTGAGAGCAGCATGTCCTGGTCAGCCGCCGGCTTCATCCATGGCTGTTTCAATTGAGCCTCGGGAGAATCACACTGTCTCCCCCGGCCGCTCTGGCAGGCTCGTAAGCCGCGGCTGCCTATATCCCAGATTCCATGGCCCAGGAAGCGGTAATGGCCCTTGCATAGAGGCTCCAATGTACAGGACATTTGCTCTCTGGAAGAATAGATAGCCGACTGCCGACCCGTTTTCGGCTACACCTACCGGCTCAACCCGTCTCGCGAGCCCTTCTAGCCTTGTGCGCCCTCCGCCGCGGCAGTCATCCCAGCCAATCCGCGTCCGACGGAATGGTCTTGGCCAATGGTGAAGCAGCGTGCTCGAGTGGACCGACGCCCGAGGCCCTCTGAATCGTTCCGGCGCGCCACTCCGTTATGGACTGCACCATTCCCGGGGCCCATCCTTATTCGGCTCCGTGCACTCCCTCCGAGACCGTGACTACCGCACAATGCACCCTCGGAACAGCGCGCCACCTCAGCAAAGTGCACAAGCCTACCAATGGATAGGCCAACACGACGAGCTTGCTGGAGCCCGCAAATTACGTAACGCTCGCAGAGCCAGGATAACATTACGCCCAACGCCCGTTGACCAAGAGCTACAGAGATCGCACATCACAGCATTACATGTACACACAGAATCATCGAGCTTCGTCCACCATAGAGCACCGCCTGTATACATGAATCCCTCTTCGATCAGCTCAAGTGCAGGATACGCCGCATAATCCGGCTATAATGCCTCCGCCGGTTCATGTTCGTCGCACTGCTCGAGGTCTTCAGGCGACACTGCGCCTTCGACCCGCCAGACACAACCGTGCCAGACGACGTGCTACCACCGTTACCGTTGCTACTGTTCCCACTACTGCCCGTGCCTGCGGAAGCAGATGGCGACGCCATACCAGTGGCGCCCGTCGCCGATCCAGACCTCGCCGCTCCGCCATTAGCAGTCGCAGTCGCCGCACCTTCTGGCGGGAACGTCGCCGTCTGGCTCTCGGGCGGCGTGACACCCGCCGAGGCCGCTGCCAGGTTCGAAATCGGGGGTCCAGGGAACGTGTACGGCGATTCCGGGTCGAATACCTGCCCTGTGCGTCAGTGATGTCGTCGTCCTGGACAGGGGGTCGATGATGCTCACGTTAGGATCGTAAATACCGGGGTCGTCGTCGTGGTATGCGCCAGGGAACGTCGCCAGATTCGAGGGGCTGCCAGTCCCACTGCCGCCCACGCGGACCTGCGTGCAGGATGGGTAGAACTCGGCGCCACCCATCGTCACGGCGAGGTGGAGGGCGATAATCTGTCATGCAATACGTGAGTTCAGCCTCGTCGTCTGGGGCGCCACCCTTCGCAGCACTATGGTGGACTCACCTCGTGACGGATGAGATAATCACCGGGTGGCAAGTTCTGTGGAAGCGTGACAGTGTACGAGTCACCGTTCACTGAGAGGGGCCAGTCCCATATGATCAGCATCGTCTCATGAGACGCTCGAATGGGCAGATGGAGCGCTGGAACTCACTAACGTCCTGCTGCACCCACTGCGACTGGTCGTCCGGTTTTTTGCCCGCCTGGTCGATCTTGAACCACTGAGCGTCGGTCGAGTTGTATTTGTCGCACGTCGTCGAGCCGCATTTGGCCATGTAGGTCATGAGCGGCCCCGTATTGTGCGGCCACTATGACGACAGACAACGCGCGGAGAGGCGACGCGCACGGACCACGGTCAGCATTCCTCGGAATATGACACGGAAACGGAAGGGAGACGAGGAGCTTGGCGTACCTTCTGGTGATCTCCGCCCGACCACTGGAATGCGACGGCGCTGCCTGGGTTTGCAGGCACGACAAGCTCGGCAACTTGCGCGCTCAGGCCGCAGAAGAGGTCCGGGTTCGACGCGCCCTTGACAGGGCCGATGTCTGAGACAAGGCGGATCGGGCTCGGGCCTGGACGAGGAAGGAGGTAGGTGTGAGACAGAAGCTCACTTTGTTCGGGTATAGGACAGAGCCTCGATCTTCGAAGATGGAATGCAGATAGGTAAAAAAGCCTGGGACGCGAGGGACACGACCGACCACCTGGGGAAGGGGGCACGCGCTCGGAGGCAAAGTTGCATTGTAGAACACGACGGCGCCCGCCACCCGGACTGGGCAGCGGCGGCTATACAGTGTAGCGGCGAAGACTAGAGTTTGCAATGCCTACCACTGAGTGCAGTACATCGGGTCACGCGGATGGCGCAGGCACCATACAGTACATGTACGGTGGGTCGCAAACACCGACACGCGTACCTCAACCGTGTGAGTGTACACGGCAGTGCCTCGTTTTGCAGTCAAGGAGGGTAGGAATGAGCTCATGAATGCCGCACGACGCGAGTTGTAGCGGCGGAAGGATGAGGCGAAACAGCGAGGGAGGACGCAAACTGCACCCAAGTACTGGTAATGCAGCGGCACAACAATGTATAGCCCGTGGTGAAAGTGGCTGCCCTGGGCTTTCGAGAGACAGCACAGGTGAAGCGTACACAAGCGCAGGGCGCGGTGTGTTGTCCCAAGCGACAACGAAGACTGTGCACTTCAATTTTGCCAGGAAGGTGCTCCCCTTCATATGACAATAGATACATAAGGAAGCAGGACCTACCTTGGTAATCATTGGGTATGTTTCCAGCGTAGGCTTTTCCATCAATGGAGACTTGTGCAACGTATCCGTGCGCTGCGACATATGGTACAGCGGCCGAGAGCACCACAACAGCAGCAATATGCTTCATGAGGGTTGAGGGTATGGTCGTTCGAAGAGTAAAGAGAGCTTGAGAGGCGAACTCGAGAGGCGAAAGCAGAGACAACACTAGCGGGAAAAGGACTGTAAGGTTCGTGAATCGTGAGCTCTCGTCAAGAGCAGCTCGTCCGTCCAACCAACCGAGGATGTGGTATCGCGCAGGAATGGGATGGCTGGGCGAGCAAGCAAGCCGGAGGTTTTTGTACGCGCCGCTGGAGTGTGCGTGTACAAAAGAAAGCTCTGCCTGTGCAAAACATGCCGACGAGATCCATTCTCCTCGTGGTCCACATCCGCCACTTACAGTCTCCGAGACAAAACTGCCTTTCGGAGTTGTTCATAACAGACTCCGGCTGTGGTCGGCACCAAGATAGCATTTCGGAGCTTGAAATGAGGCGGAGGTGGATGGATCCGACTCGACCGCTGCCCTCGATTGTCGCCTCATGCACGCTCTCGCTGCGAACGCTGCACAGTGTACAAATCTATGCTTATTAGCTCAGTCGCCCAGGGGAGCCCACGAAGACCAGGCCCCGCGGCCAAAGCAGTTCTCCTCCCATCTCGTCCCGCTATTCGCCCATTCGCGTCTCTATCGGTACACTGTGATTGACCTGCGCTCGTGCTTGCGCCGTATACCTTTCGCATTCTCTCACACGATGACGAACAGGTCCGCCACTCAGCCCCCAAACGGCTTCGAAGGTGCGCGACTGTATTGCCCTCCGACAGACGATGCTCACGCTCACTGTACTCTCGCGACTCAGGACTGCTCCGCGACCATGCCGGAGTCTTAGCTCAAGCGCCTGCAGTCCATCCAGGGTGGCATCATTGGTTACATCTGTATGATGTTTAGCCCTTCGTCTTGGCGCCGCAGCGCGACCGCTGTCCAGAGTCGTCCTCCCCAGTCTGTACCTCCAGGGAGATACAACCCCGGGGGATACGAATAGAGGGGGGTCCCATGATTTCTCTCTATCGACTTGAGCTTCATCGCCATCGGAAACCTTAGCCAGGGCGCGTTGATCTCTCCGGAGCCAGCAGGAAGCTCGAACTCGAACGGGGAGACGACACCCATGCAGTACTCGGCATCGGTCAATGAAACCGGGCAGAGTTGTGTTGGATACTTGGTATCTGGGATCGGGCGAATGTGAACAAACGGGTTGATTTTTCTAGGAAGAGCTTGTGCTGTCAGAGGAGACGATGAGGTGGCATTCCGTTCGTGAGAGAAATTGGACGCACACCGGTACGTTCGATGAACTCGTCAAGCGAGCTGGTAGCGATGAACTGCACTTCCTCGATGCCCGTAGAGATATTGACATCGGCAAGCATTGTTTCATCTAGGAAAATGTATGGATCTGCAAGGTCGCCTGTCATCCGTTCCAATGAAAGTCTGAGGAGCTTCCAGTCATTGCGTCGCTCAATTCCCGCGTTGAGCTAGCGAGCTAACTGGTGGCATCAACCGCGATAGAGAACACGGCCGTTGGTCTGGATGGTCACGCGTGGGGGCAGCAGAGCTCCTCCCGTCAGACGATACGTTAGTGGCAAGATCTCCAAATCCTTCCACAGCGTTCCCATGTCGTTGTGGGGCCTCGTTCGGCCGCCTTTTGCGTTTTGACTTGGGAGACTGTGAACGTGCTGACTCGTCGGACTGACACAGCAGCGCACTCGCGCGGTTACACGTCCATATGGCAGCGTAGGGGAGTCCCAGTGTACTGCGAGTTCACCCTCAAACTTTCGTACTTGCTGCTGCTATTCCTTGATCTACACCTGCCAACACCCTGGTTCACTCTAGTGTCTGCCGCGCTGGGTTCCATGCTCGCCATCCTCTGTCTCAGGATCACCTCGCATGCTCTGTATGCTCAAATGATCCGCGCTCTCTGGGTGTCTTCCTGCCTGATTGCGCATGGCGAGGCGGTCCCTCACACTTCCATATTGCTTACATAATCGCGCTGCAGGATCACCTGGACACTCATCACCGCTCTTCTGGCCGTCTGCGTGTCCTCTTTCGCTGGTCTAGGGCGCCTTCTGCGACTTCGAACCTGGTGTAGCGTGTGGGGGTCATCGGTCGCACTTTCCGCATGGTCTCGCTGATCCGTCGGGCTCCGGACACCGCATCGATGCTCGTTACAGCCTACTCCGCCCAGCCATCTACTTCGTAGCCACTTGGAGCGGCGCATAGGCTCATATGACAGCGGTCACCTCGTGCGGTCTCCATCTATAAAGACGCGTGTTCTGCAACACCCTTCCTCGTGTGCTCATCTTCGTCACTGAAGCCCCTCGTGTGTAGCTATGATGATCCTCTCGCCCCTCTCCGCCCTCTTCGCCTTCCTGTCAGCTAGCACGGCAGCTTCCGCTGCACTCATCGGCTCGCGCACCAATTCCACTTGTGTCTCAGAGTATGTCGCATACGAGACCTACATTGGAAAGGACCGCAATGTCAAGCTTACCTACTCTCACTGCGACGAGGCGCCGCTCGTCTCATCCGACGCGCATGACTCGGCTCCCCTTGCTAAGCGTCAGAGCAACAATGTCTGCGGCGCGCCATGTACGCACGTACATGCTCTTCGTGTTCGCATTGATGACCATTAGACAAAATAGGCAACACCTACTGCTGGACGCCCTCTGGCGGCGGACCGAACACCAACGACTGCAGCGTCATAGCGGATGCTTTGCTCTACGACTCGCAGAACGTCGGCGTGCTATTCAACGTCACCGCGACCGGCGTGCGTGCCAGCTCATTTTCCTCTATGATGTTTACACTAAGGCGTCGCTATGTCACTGGCAGACTCCGACAGACAAAGTCACTATGCAGTACAGCAGCTGTCTGACTTACTTTTTGAACCAGGACTTCTCCACGCTCGTGTACTGCCGGACCGAGTGGGTACGTTCGAGGCCCTTCTTGCGTTGTCCATTCACCATGAGACCAATTAATCCTTGACCCCTTTGTTGGGACAGTCGAAGCTCGTGAACTGGCTCGCAACTGACTGCGACGCAGACAACAACGCTCACGGTGGGCTGTGCGTCGCCACGGACCAGCGGTGGTACGTCCAGTAAGTCTCTTCGACTCTTCTCAGAACTTGGACGGCGTGTCAAGCATGCATGCAGGGTCCAGCATACTTGAACCGAATCCGTTTGGAGATGCGGCTCAGACCATTTTTGGGACTGGACTTTCTACTGTGACTTAAGACTACGGACTTCGCTGCTCTGATCCTGTAGTGGTCGATTTGGGGACAATCCAATCTTGATAGTCGGTAGTTGTGTACCTGTAACTTACATTGCTTTGACCCCTTGCGGTGTCACTCCTTGCGTTCACTTACCTTCTCGTCAAACACAGGGAGGCCGCCATAATCCACAGCGCAGCATTGGATGGGTCAAGTCTGCTGCACTCCTTCGCCGGCGATCCGGCTGAGAACCCCGCAATAACCGGAGAGCGAAAGGCAGAAAGGTCGCACAACACAGCCAACTGCGTGGACCCTTGGGCGTCGTAAGGCGAGGTGAGGGTGCTATAGGCGATGGCCTGCGAGCGCCAGCATGCAGTTCTGATTCCTTGCGAGCCGCTTTCCGATTCCACTGCACCGCTTTCCAGCTTCAGCGTTATACTCGTCTCGACCACTCCAAACTCCCAATGGCGCTGGTGTGATCTTTGACCACTCAACTTTCCGTTCTGTAGTCCTGATGACCAGTCACAACTACGAAGGTGGCACAGCTCCTGCCCCTTGTTCTCCCCACCTTGCATTCCCTCAGCGCTGCACCCTCTTGAACGGTCTCGATGACGGCCTTCCTTGCCCACGTTGCCATCATTTGATGTCCTGCACGCACGGTCTGTCCGGCAAGATCCCTCAAAAGGCACTACCGTATGCGATCGCAGCCCATGTCTCCATCCGCCCGTTGCCACCATGCCGGCTTCTGCAACGCCCTGAGGTATCGCCTGACCGTGCAGTGACGGGTTTGTATGCGGCACCGCGCGCAGCCGGATACCTTGTGCGTCGTCTGGGCGGTACATGCTCCGGTTTGAATGGCTGCAGACTCTGACCACTGATCTAGGACGGACTGACAGGCCCCTCTGACGGTCACCGCTCACCGTCTTGAGAGCTTCTGTCACATCTTTCGTACGAAGTATCCACCTAACCTCCCTCAGCTTCCTTCGCAAACGTGCGTTCCATAGGCATGCCCCAGCTACCGGGTTGTGCATCGCTACCCTGGCCGTGTGGGAGCACGCGTGGCGGATTCGTCTATATAAACCAGCAACCTCGTCCGCTGCAGTCCTCACTCACGTTCTCCTTCAACGTCGATCTCTACCGAACCAGCCACTCCTTCGCCTTCCCGCACTCGTTGCACTTCCCAGCTTCCTTGAGGTACCATGAAGTCGTTCACCGCACTCCTCGCCGGGATCTCCCTCTTCCTTGCCGCCTCCGGTGTCAGCGTTTCCGCCACCGTCCTCGGCGCAGGCGGGAGCCTCGCGTGCAAGAATGAGGTGGTTGCGTCCGAGACGTTCATTGGCGTGAACAAAGACGTCAAGGTCACGTACTCGCACTGCAACGACGTGCCACTCGTCACCGCCAACGGCAAGGAGGTTTCCTCCTTGTCCAAGAGGCAGGACGATTCCAACGTCTGCGGCGCCCAGTGTACGTCATTATGTCACACTCCGATGGCCGAGTACTGACCAACTGGCACTGTGGTTTCCAGGCAACACGTTCTGCTTCACCCCTTCCGGCGGAGGTCCCAACGAGGGCGACTGCCAGGTCATCGCTGACGCCTTGCTCTACGACTCGCAGAACGTCGGTGCCCTCTTCAACATCACCGCCTCCGGAGTACGTACCATGCGAGTGATGCGACTCACTTGACAACATCTCGCTGATCATGGTGCATGCACTGTTCACAGACCGCGACGGACAAGATCACGATGCAGTATAGCAGCTGCTTGACGTACTTCTTGAACCAGGACTCCTCGAACTTGACCTACTGCCGCACTGACTGGGTAAGCATGCGTCTTCATACATATTGCATTGTCGTGGCACACGCTTAACCTCGCTATCTGCCCAGTCCTCTCTCGTGACCTGGCTTTCCGGCGACTGCGATGCCGCCAACAACGCACACGGCGGCTTGTGTGTCGCCGCAGATCAGCGGTGGTACATCCAGTAAGTATCCTATGCCGCCGAACTCAGACGTCTTTCTGATGCTCGTAACTTCAGGGTGCAACACTCCTGAATCTGAGTTGAGTGGCTCTTGCTATGGCTTACCTTACCACTTCTCGGTGGTCTGGAGCAGAAGTGACTGAGAGTTCATGGACTCGGCTCTTTACCTATCGGGCAATACCTGGTATATAGTGATATATCCAACGTTTGCCGGATAGCGTGCGTGGAAGAAGGGAACAACTTGCAAGATGACCTTCCACTATTTCGTATTTCGAAGAGAAAGCGATCCATCAAGGACAAAAGCAGTACAAGCAACATCCACAACAGCAGTCGTGTAGCGAGCAAGATTGCCGAGGATGATATGGTGTTCAAGGGCCGCGGAGAATTACGCGTATACTAAAGAATAAAGTACTTACCACCGAAGATAGGAACCAGTACTCAAGCGCCAAATGGCGCCCAGCGCATACCTTGCAGTCGCAAGCGTGAGTTACAGTACGCGGGGCACAGCGAGCAGCCTTCCCGAGCTCAAGTGCTCAATCCCAATTGCGATACACCCAGCGGGTATTTCCGTCTTCGGTGTCTCCCAGTCCCTTACCGTCACCTTTGCACGGCAAACGAACGTCCGGTGCTCGGCGCGCACAAACAAGCTGAGCGGTACAGGCACCCAAAAGCGCACCTGCCACCTGCAGGGACCGTCTGGGTCGTCGGGGAGCAGTCTCACCTCATTCTCGACGACAATTCCGTGCGCAGGGTCAAGCGTGGGGATGCCTGATGAGCCTTTGCGCGGCGCGGAAATGCGGTGCCCTGTGTACGTCGCCTGCCACTCGTACTTGGTCTGAGACGGAGTGGGGTCAAAGGTGTGCGGATCCGAGCGCGGTTCGCCGACGGTGTGGAACTGGATCGAGAAGTCGTGGATGGCGTGTCGTGGATAGAAGTAGGAGGCTGGCTTCGAGTCATGCACTACCAACGTGCCAGACCATGCGTATATGGCCCTGCAGATCATTTAAAGCAAGGCATCAGGGTCCATCCTATAGGTCCATCGACGAGAGAAAGAAGCACTCACGTCTCATTCCCATCCCAGATGGTCGAGTGCCGTTCGTCGGGGATGATATGGGCCTTGAACCGGCGAAGTACATCGTGCTTGGTAGGCATTGCCACCGGCTTCGAGCCATCGCTCCCGCGCTTCCCCTCCTCCTTATCCCTCGCGATTTCCCTTAACCCCTCGTCCAGGAGCTCCTTCGTTGCAACACCCTTCCCCTGCCCTGCGTTCGACCTGCGCGTCGACGCATCCGTTCCCTGCGATGGCGATACCGGCGACAATCGGAACGGCGCCCTCTTCAGCGCAGCCTCGGGATTCGGGGGTACCTGGCGCGCGAGCCGCACACGGAGTTCGTCATGCGCCCGACCCTCTGCTTCCTTCTGCTTCTCGAATACAGCTCTGGCTGGGCCAGGCAGCGCGTTGGCGTGACTTGCTGTGAGTGGCGGTGGAAGCGGGAGTGCCCTGTGCGCACGCGTCGGCTTGGCTGGGACGCGGAGGATGGAGTCCGACTTCCGACGTGGACTCTCCGGGTCGCGCCAGCCGGCGACAGCAATGGATGGAAGCGGCGTAGCAGGTGTTGAATTGACGTTGCTCGTCGCGGCCAAACTCGAGACGTCGTCCGAGGTCCAGGATCGCTTCAAAGTCACCATCCCGTCCTGAGTAAGTTCGTCCGCGAATGTCACGGTCTTCTTCAGCGTAGTGCGCGGTCTTCGTTCTGCCGCAGTGGCGTCGATGGCAGGTTTGGGTGAGAGAGAGCGGAAGAGGGCGAAGCCGACCGCCTTCCGCCCATCGTTATTCTCCTTCCCGCCCTTGGCTGGCGATGCCAATGCGAATGAAGGGGAGGAGCTATCGCGATTGTGCTGCGTGGTCCCCTTCAGCGTCCCTTTCGCCCGCCCGTGGCTAAAGCGTGACGATAAAGGACCCTTGAGCACGGCAGGGGCGCCAGACGAGCAGGCAGGTCCGTCCGACTCGGATGCGGACTTCTTCAACGCGCTCTTCAGCGGGCGCGCAGAGCTTCCGACCGCGAGCGGGACAGGATGCACATGACACATCGGCGTCATCGTGCGCCGGTCAGATAGGTCAGAGTCGAGACGCGGACGCGAAGCCGCCCTCCGATCTGAGTCGTCCCCTCGAGTGCACGAAGCCCTCTCGTTCTCATTCTCGTCGAGGGACGCCTCTCTACAGTCGCGTTTCCTGTGCGTCACGCCGGCTTGCGCGTATGCGGACGCGTTCATGCGCGTGTCACGGGCAGGCACCGCGCGCCTTTCGAGTGGCTGGGGGTGCGAGATGACGGGCCTTGGGGGAGTTGATGAGGTTGCCTTGGGCTTGGACACAAACAAACCTAAGAGCTTTCCGCTGATGGAGACGCGGCGGCGGCGAGTGTGTCGTGCGTCGGGCTGCATGGTGGACGCATGGGGGGCATCGAGGACCGCAGGGTGTAGTGATGCCATCGTCGAAAGTGGTCAGGAAGGACGCTCAGTGGGCGCACAGAGTCAGAAGTAGGCAATCCCGCGCTCCTAAGCGGATGTTGGGGCGTCGCTACACAGGGCGAATCTTTCGCGTCAACGGCGCGGAAAGCGAGGCAACGGGACATGGGCGAGCACGCTTTTGACCTTCCCGCGTGCTGAGTTGTGGCTGTGAAGACGTATGTTGTGATCGACTTTGTGGCTGCAGACAATGGCCATTGGGACGACCCTGTGGAGAAGGAGCCTGAAATCGGCGAACAACAAAGTGATCGTTATGGTCGGATTCAGCCCCGTATAAGTGGACACCTCAATTGACTGATCAGTACGGCGGGTCTGCACTGGTGATGCAGCCGTCAAGCTGCTCCAGAGTATATCAATCCAGATACAGGGCTCGTAGAAATGTTATCAATTCTACCTGAGCACTTGGCGCACATGATTGCAGGAACCTGCACCAGAGCGACGCATCGGTCAGCTTTGTCGCTCGTTTGTACCTTTATAACCCTTTGAGAGCGCGCCGGTCGCCGCCTTGAGAAAGAAACGCCTTGCATGGCGGAAAAAATAGTGCTAAGGCCGAGAAGAGAGTCAGAGGGGCGCACCGCCAAAGGGGAGCGAGGCTTTTTACACCAGGTGCACGTATTGGTGGTCGTTGAGTATGCAAGTCTGGTGGAAGGTGAATGCCCTTCAAGGTTTTGTAAGCACCGAACACCAAACGAGAGTGCAGCCTGAGATCGACTATCGGCACTGTACTGATGCACCAAGCTCAGGCAAATCAAGTCGCAAGTTGTCTAACGCAACACTTTCTTGACCGTCCAGGATGGAGGACCTCTGACGTCTCAGAACCTTTGACAATAGCAGTAGTGCGGTGTACACGGCGATGCGATGAGAGGGCGAACGGCTCTACTTGTCATCAGCGAGCGAGATGGCAGACAATGTGACCGTTATGCAGTGCATGCAGTGGTGCCCGGGCTGGTTGGGGGAGGGCAGACGAAGACTCGAGCAACGTGCTTGTTCATTGACATCCTGGAAAATTGCCAACGTCGACACTGGTCCAGGAATCGCTGGTCGCGCTCATGGTGTGATCGACTGCACAGTAGCACACTGTTCAATGACCGTGGACTGCTTCTTGAGCGATACGTGCGTGACCTTGAACGGCGACACTACTGCTTTACTCTGGTACTTAAATAAAGCAACTAAAAGGCACACTGTACAGCACTAATCATTATTTTTGACAAGCCCCCTTTTGGCAAGTCGCGCCGCGCACCGTTCGCGGCCAAGTCAGGCTCACCGACTTCAGACACGACTCGGACATCAAGTCCATCTCGCTGGCTGGCGACGAGATTCGCTCCCCTACCGCCGGGGACTGCTTCGCCCCCGCAATTCAGCTTCATTGCGAGGGAGAGGAGTTCATCATTCACCCGTCAAGCAGTATCCTCGACCACCTCAAGCTGGTGGGGAATGTCGTCAACGTGTACACTCTTGCCAGCAAGGAAATCCAATTGCTGCTCGGGTATAACAACGACCGCGCCACTCGGTAAACCGCCTGCGAGCAACGACCTCTGCTCACCTCTGGGTTCGCGCGTCGTGCGACAGCGCGGTCGGCCTGGCTAACCTACAATAGGAAACGAGCTTTCGCACTCGTACGTCGCGCTTGTAGAGGGCGAGTTCCATGAGTGCTACCGCCTCCCGATCTTGCTCGGCATCTTCATGGTGGACGACGAGCGTGCCAAGCGCGAGCGGTGCGACGACCTCACCGTCATAATCGGCGTCATCCGCATGTACCGCAGCGATGCCACCGGCGACCGCAAGCCACACGTACGTCCCCTCGACCCCCGTTTGTCGTTTGGGCTGTATTGATTGACTCTGTGTGCTTCATGCCAGCTCCTCGCGAGCCGCGTCTTGGCGATCCAGGCCGCGCTGCGCAAACGGCGGAACTGGAACAACCGTCTCCGCCGCGACATCCATAGACGGAAGAAAACAGAGCCGTGGATGTTCCGGGGCGCGGTGCTGGCCGTGTTCTTCGGCATTTGCACCGTTATACAGACGGTGATCTCTGTGGAGGTCGTTGTTTCCCTGTCCTGGAAATACGCGTTGTTCCTGTCACCGTGTTGACTCTTCGGCTTTTACCTGTCATGGGTTATCTAGGGCCTCATGGGTTGGTCCCGCGATCGCCTGACCCTTCCTCGTCGGCTGTAAGTTCGTAACGTTCTTGATACTGTATACTTGCGGTCACTGTGTGCCGTATGTACTTTTGCGATGCCTCACATTGCTACGTAGCTTCTACGACGGTCGCCTGGCCTTTCATAATGTACCTGCAGGCCCCTCTGGCCAAAGCGTACGTCTGACATCTGGTTAGGCAAGTGAGCGCCATGCGAGGCGGTACCTTGCGCCGCCAATAAAGCCAGTCAATTGTAGGACTAGACCCCGCGATGCTGGATGGACGGCTCAATTGAGGTCTGAATGAGCGCCGCGTACGATTTAGATATCCTGCCATAAGCAGGGCCGGTCCCAGATGGCTCAATCCCTCTGTCCTGTTTGTAAGACGCACCGGTCAAAATCCTCACGTATGTCGATAGGCTATACACGCGCTGCTGCGCAGGAATCACAGATGGCCCAAGAGCACGAGTGGGATCGATAAGGCCGTAGTGTGGCTGAAAGCTCGTGCTCTGCACTGGACGAAGTCACAGACTACTGCCACAGTCAAGTTGTCGATGTACGCAGTATAGAAGGCTCTCAGATACTCATACTACCCGTTGCAGCCTGCGAAGAAGCTTCCTTGCTGATTCAAGGTTCAGAGGACAACCGCTGCGTGTCGCCAGCAGAGGGAGCAGAAGATGAACCAAGCTTATCCCTCACCGTCGCATGAAGTACTAGTTCAAAGAACGATGCAAATATCGCAACTGAAGAGGCGTTTCCCGAAGCTCTGTGACCAAGTACAGATAAACGACATCCTGAGAGACGAAGCCGTACTGGGAACATAAGCCCTAGATGACGCTCATGCATGGATACACAGCTTAAGATAGCATCACATTGGAGGCGACGTAGTGGCTACAGCTTAGAATACAGAGCGGATAAGAGGCTCTCAATGCGCTCCAGCCGAGCGTCGAGCGTCTCCAGCTTCTGGCTCGACGTCGCCTGCAAAGCCTCCAGCCTAAGCTCAAAGTCAGCCGAGCGAGTCTCCAGAACGGACAGTCTACCATCCAGAGCGTCGAAGCGAGAAACGGAATCCCGTTGGAAAGCGTCGATTTTGCTCTCCAGATCGTCCATACGAGAATGCGACCACTCCAGGTCCACAGACTTCGCGGTGTCATCGCGAGGGACGGCGCATTGAACAAGGCCGTGCGCAGGCTTGTGCCCACCGCTGAAAGCGACCTTTGTAGCTTCACAGCTGAAGCATATGAAGGTCTCATCTAAGAAGAATGACGTGAATTGAGCGGCATGGCAGAAGAAGCAGTGCAGAAGCCTACCGTCGCATTCGATGCAATACCAGCATGGCCGAGAGACCCTGCTTTTGCAGCCAACGCACGACAGCTCCCGGTTGACGAGCATCTCTTCTCTTGTCCTGGCGCTTGGGCTACGGAAGTGGCCGTGGAGAGAATGGGCTGCCATCACTTCCTCAGCGTCCGTCAGAGCCTCTTCAGCTCTGATGTGAGCGGCTTGGGCAGCACGGTACGTTTTTCCGAACTCCCTATGCCGATGGATGACGCGGCGCAACTTGAGAATGCGATGCGAAGGCAAGTGCGGCGACATCAAGTCGTCTCGGCGATCTGGACCGACAGTGGCATCCCGGCATCCTGGCTTGTCACAGAGGTCTACCGTGGTCCGGATTCCACAGTCGAGGCACATGATGCGCGCCCCGTAGATATCTGAGTGGCAATTGGCGCAGGATATACCGCTGCAGACGATATCAGCATTACATCTACCAGACCAGGTGTGATGCACTGACAAATGTTGCGGGGCAATCCTCCGTAAGGACTCATGGACCATGTGGTAGTATCTTGCTTCCGACGGAGTCATGCCTCGGTAGCAGCGAATGAGGGACTGACGGTCGCTCTCATCGCGGCTTCGTACGGAGCCTCCTGCACGGATGACGCGTAGAAAGCACTGGCGGATTGCCTGTCGTTCGGTGAGGAGCTTCAAGGAAAGATCCTTTCTGCGTAGCTCGTCTCGTATGGCAGATAATGCAAATTGCCACATAGCTAGTGCTTTCGTACGTGCACGCTGGGCTTCGCATGGTAGGGGCCAGAAACGCATTGAGTCCGGGGGTAGTCGTCTGAAGATGAACGATCCGCGAGTGTTATTAGCCTCGCAGGACCACTCTCCGGAGAACTCCCGTCCGGAATCAGTGAGCCGACCTTGGAACGTCTTAGGCCAATACCGCGCCGCATATTGTACGGTGAACGTGTAGAGGACCTCATACTCGTCGCCCACGATTCTTGAATTGACGACTTTGAACCCCGTGCCGATAGGAAGGGTACCATTGGCGGTGAAGGTACTGTGGGACGATGATGATGCGTGGAACACCATGCTAAGCATCGGTTCGCTCGGGAACATCTCTGCATCACCCAGAAAGCCGGACCACCGTCCTAGACTGAGGCGAGTGCGCTATCAGCAACGAACTTGGAACTTGATCCGCAGCATCTTACATCGCTTTCTGGGGTCCTGTCGCCCTTCTATCTTCCAAAGTCTCGTAGTAACATGGAGCTGCCAGGGGATCCGTGATATTATCGATAGGGTGATTCAAGATCTCAGCAGGATCCACATCTTGAAATTCCCCGGCATCGTTGTATGGCAGTTCGACGTAGTGAGCTTCACGGAGGCGCTCCGTTGACCATAGCGGACCAGAATCGTGCCAATAACGGAACTGGACGATCATGTCAGGTCGACCATGCACCATGGTTTTAACGCAGCGTACCAGCTCGGAGGCAAAGACCTTGAACTGCTGCGCGGGGTCGAGATTTTGCTGCTTGAACAGATCTAGGCGAGGTCAAAGTCAACGACAGCGTTCTGATCATACTGCTTGGTGAGATAGTGCCCACTTTCAAGGTTGGTATACCGGTCTTTCACGGCTCGCAATACCCACTTCAGGGTGTCAGTCGAATCCCACAACTCGTCTTTGTGGATCACCACTGTTCGGGCTAAACGCATGATCTCATAATCGCGTTTCAAGAGCAGGTAGAGCAACGGAAACAGAAACTAGTACCGTGTCGAACGTCAGCTTCTAGTGATGAAACTGGCATCAACCACCCTGTTCACTCACCTTCTCGATACGGCCAGGGCCAGTCACAAGCTGGAGAGTATCAGCAGCATCGATGTCATATCGCACGCTTTCCAAGGCTGTGCGCAGCCTGTCTTCTTCTGCCGAAACGTAACTTCGAAAGCGTTCCTCCACGACGTCATTCCTCTCAGCTCGTCTGAACGCTGTGGTGAGCTCAGTGATTGGCGACCAGACGCGGTCCAGGTATCGCTCTACGGCACGCCTATTAGCAGGCAAAACGTGAGCCTTCAGGGAGAACATCTTGTCGAGGATGTGATCGGTTTCGACGACGTAACGTGTCATCGTCATCTGCCAGCCTATCGAAGGCTTGAGCATAAATCCTTGGAAACGACGAGAACCACGCGACCATACCGATTGCCCAGTACGCCATCCAATGGAGAAGGCTGCGAAGCACAATTCAGCGATCTATCTGAGAGCAGCCTGGCACACGTGTCACATACCTCCAGTGCGGTGGCTTTGAGGACGTGAATGTGTTGACCTCTGCCACGGTGATGAAGCCCGACGCATCGTCATCGAATGCTTCGATGATGGCCTGCAGCCGAGTGATACTTATATATTCCAGCGTCCATTCGTCATGCTCTGTGATTTTCGTGGGTCGGTCACAGTCTACGAATGTCTGTTCGTCATTCCCGAGCTTATCGAGCTTTTCGAGGCAGTAGTCCCTGAGCGCCAAGACGAAGTGCCTGGCCTTGACACTGCCGCGCCACCTCTGGAGGCTGAGACTTTGATGATATCCTCGTACCAAAGAATGGCGAATACGTACCATCTCTCTCCAGATGTTGTGCAAGTCCTAAAATCGGAGCGCCAAATCCGTGAACGGCAGCGTGATGGGCATAAATCCTTGCTCACATTGTCTCGTATCTTGTCATGAGGCCCTGAGGATAGGGACCTGATCACGATGCCGTTCTCTTCGTGCACGATTTCCTGGATCCTGACGAGCTCCCTCTCCTGCATCTCGAACTTCCGCTCGAAGGCGTCGCTGTTACGGGAGATGGATATGGCCGGATCTTCTGAGAGCGCTGCCCTGAGTTCCTCAATGTCAATGAAATCTTGTCTCTCCCTCCAAGCTCCATCGGAGTCTTGACATATCGAGGAGGACGGCTTGCTGATCAGCTCCAAGAGTAGCCGATCGCTTGCCAATATGGCCTGCCTGCCGCCGCGCTTCTTGATGAATGCGGCGAGCTCGCGCTCTTCAGGGGATGTACATAGTTTGAGGTAAGACAATGCCCGATCCATCCTGATGCAGCGAAGCCAAATTGAATCACACATCGACTTTGAGCAGATCACACGTACTTCAAGTGGAGCGTGTCCAGCTGCAGCAGTGCGCGGTCAATGTTGAGTCCGAGATGGAGAGCTATCGCGAGGTGCACGTCCGCTCTGCGTTTCTCAAACCGTTTGATATACTGCTGGAGCTCTACGTCCCACCGCGCGCAGGAAAATACCTTGACTAGCATAGACTTCTTGGCGTATGTGTCGCACGCATTTGCGCACCTCAAGATGTCGGATTCGATCTGGTCGACTATGGGTTGAAGCCTCTCTTGTATCGTCTTCCCATTTGCAACGTCGTGATAGGCACCATCAACTTTCTCCAACCTGCAACGATTTGAGCCCTTGGCTATACGACAGGACAAGGTACTTACTCTACAAGGGCGGTCATCATGTCTCGCATCTCCATGAACAGCAGGTTGATCTTCTTGTCGTTCTCCCTTCTCTTCAAGTCGAGCTCTATGGCAACTTGGAAAGCACTGACGGCAACTACGATGAAGTATCAGACAGCGATGTTCGGTGAGACGAACGCACACTACTCACGGCCAATGAAGGGATGTACCGATGCTATTGTCTGGAGAACTTTCAGGAGCTCTCGATGACCTTCGGCCAAGGCGATGGAGCCGTATTGCACGATCTTCAGAGCGCTGCTTCCGGCATTCGATGACAGCGGAGAAACCAGCTCCGCAATGGACGAAACTTGCGTGTTTACAGTAAGGATATGGTCCTCTAGGACTCGTCAATTTCGCACGATGTCATAAGTTGCTTGCATGCTTATACCTTTGGCTACCTCGTTTCGCTGTCCGCTCCAATTCTTTCGGAACCGCTCGAGAGCGATGCTCATTGCACGAAGGCTGGCGCGCTTGGGTTTGGTACCTTCGTCTTCCGCAGCAAGGATTGCGGAGCCGGAGTCCGACGACTCAGGACTGTAGAGAGGTGAAATCGATTGGGAAGTGTCGAGAGGAGCTGAAGTCTGCATTACAGGACTCTCGACGAGTGGCATGTTTGAATAAATGCAGAGAGCGGCAGGGAAAGTGTTATAAGAGGGTGGGAGAAAATAGTCGTTTACCTACTCCAGAAAGCTGAAGATTTAAGCAGCTCTCTGGTGAGCGCCTTGGCCAGCTTGACATACGAACGTTTCCGGGCAATCAGAACGCACACAGAAGGTTCAATTTATTCAGATCACCTTAGAAGCAGCTTGCTGATGTGATAGTGGTCGTGACGATGGCGAGACCGCGGAATAGGCACAAGTCAATTCTCCCCACCTGGGTGCCGTACAACCGCAGAAGGCACCAAGAAGAGCGTTTAATTTGATTTGGTATGTCAGGTAGACAGTTCCGCCATCAGAGGGCACGATATGAGACTCATGAGCACGACCCTCAAGCTCGTTAACTTGGAAACTCACTGACGCTGATACTACGCGGTCGATCAGCGCAGCTAAGTCGATAACGTCTCACGCCGTACAGCGGATCCTTCCTCTTCTATATCGGCGTCCGCACGGACACCTCGCGGAGAGCTTCTACACCCGAGTGCATGAGCATCTCTCCGCCACAACTCCCACGGATGATGCCTGGAAGTCACCGTTGATGCCGTAAAGTTGGGTGTCGGCTGGTAGTCCGCGAGTCTCAGAAGGCGTCCCAGCCATGTAGCTGAGCATCTGATGTGCATGCACAAGCAAGTGTCGATCCTGTATATGACGGGCAAGAGCGCTGGATCAGTCTACGATTGGGGGATACGAGGCCTTGCTATGTGCCAATGTGGCATCGAGCGCGGCATGCGTAGATGGGCGGTAGAAGCAGTCTCCTGAGATGACGGTGACTCGTACGCGGTGCTAGGCTAGACCGGGGCTGATACAGTCACGGCAGTTCAGATACCTCACGGAACAAATCGTACCTGCGGATACCAGCCGGGCTTCGAAAGGCCTTCAGAACGACGTCTGTGGGGCGGATGGGCTTTGCTCAAAGGTATCTGACGAGCAAGTGTGGCCACCGCCTGGGCGGCATAACCCTGATGATACACTGGCAGCTCACCGATCAAGTCGCATGGACGGGTATCACACAAATTGGTCAGAGCCAAAATGGTTGCTTCGGAGTACATTTACCAGCACTGGCAGAGGTATCTTCAACAGTCTGAAAGAGCCTGTCGTTATAGTGCGATCGATCGGCAGTACAGGCTGACGGCAGGGTTCACGGGAGGTTGGCACTTACGACACTGGCCCAAGACGACTAGAGAGCCCTTATATACGGCGAGTCCACCTCTTCGCAAGCACTAATGGGGTAGTGGTAACCTGGGTCGTTGCCATCGACCCGCCGGGGGTTCGATTCCCCCTTAGTGCAACGGTTTTTTCCTTGTCCGATGGCTCTCCTGCGGGGTTCCGGTGCAAAGCAAGCAGACTGGAGATTTCGCCTCCGCCTATCGCACATCTCAATAGGGCCAGGAATCAGATATTCAATGGTGATTCTACTTCCATGTAATTTCGACAGGTAAGTTCACATCTTCCCTCAGCCCCGCAATTATGAGGCGGTCGACGTCAGCATCAAACACCCAACTCCCGACATGCTCTCCATTAAGTCTGACCTCCGTCGGTCGTTCCTGATATGCACCAAGGATAATGACCTTTTCTAGGGCTTGCGATACCCGGTAATCGCCGCTTGGATCAATGGCCAGTCTACCTCTATTCGCGGAAATCGTCAGGGTCGTGTTCGGGGTAGGCGGCACGCTCTCCCCATCGTCGAGGTACACTGTACCGAAGGCGTACCCATCCGAAGCTTGAGATACGAGTAGAGTGAAAGGGCTCTCGCGTGTCTCCGTGATTGTGTACGCCGGTTCCTCGTACAGCAGGAATGCAGAACCCTCCCGGATATGTATGTTGATATGCCCTAGGGGCGCATCCAAAGTCGTGTTCTTCGAAATCGCGGCGTCCACAACCTCGTGCGTGTACCAGTCGCGCCACTGCACACGACCCTGACCGGGGAATATGCCTAGTGGTGAATGCGAGTGAGCAGTCATTGCGATGAACACGGAACACATGCTAACCATCTACGGTGGAGACATTTGGAGTAAGAACTGGGGTCACGAGAAGATCCCTTCCGACGAGATATTGTCGGTCAACGGTGAACAACTCTGGCTCGTCGGGAAACTCGAAGAACAGCGCGCGTATCGGCGGGGTACCATATAGCGAGGCATTCGCGAAGAGCGTGTACTATAGCAAGGACTTATGAGCGAGACGTCTTCAGGCGACATAAGTTAGGCAGAATGTACCCAGTATGGCAGCAAACTATACCGAATATTGATCGCCGTGCGTGAAGCATTGGCGACGCTATCCCATCGATACGGCTCCTGAGAGAGTGCACTCCTCACGTTGTGGTTCCTGTAGAACGGCATGAATGCGGAGAGTTGCATCCACCGGTTGCACAGCTCCTCGTCCGTATTTCCCTGGAAGCCGCATGTGTCCGCTCCGACGAACGGGATCTGGAAGAGCTGGAACTGGAGCACACCCTGGATGCTGAGGTACATGTACTGCCACTTGCTGATGTTGTCGCCGAGCCAATGCCCGGTCCACTTACCCGAGCTTGGGAAAGTCGAACGGCTGATGAGGAAGGGACGCTTGCTGGGATGAAGCTCAAGCAGCGCGAGGTGCGTGGCCTTTTCTTCCATAAGTCCCCACAGGTTGTGCGTGTCGAGCTCGACCAGACCGTTGGCATGAGTCGCATTGGTCGAAACCGTATGCGTCGACAAAAGGCCATCCGCTACACAAAGCGTGAGCAACAGATACATACTGCAAAGATCGATGTGGGCCAACGGACCGTTGTGCAGCGCGTACGGAGGATTGTTTAGGTCCACGCCAGCTTCCGCGGCAGCTCCCAAGCCTCTCTTGGAGGGAACACTCGAAAAGGACTGGTTTCCGAACGTCAAGGTGCCATTGATGGTGATGTTACCACTCGGTCCCCAGATGGTCGCATTGTAGCTGATATGAAAGCATATCAGGTGCAAACTAAGACGTGAGAGAACTGATATTATCACCCTTCAGGATAGTCGGTCACCAGGTTTCCCGGCTCCCCAGGGAAGAACATTGTCGGAATGGTCGCAGCCGTCAGATTAGCTCCAGTACCGCTGTCAACACGTGAGCAAAGGCGCATGGTTCGAGACGGTCAGCTAGGACCTACCAAGAGCCGATGCAGAAAGACGACGGCTCGTTCATGTCCAACCATATTCCAGAGAAGTTCACAGCAGCATCGGACCAGTTGCGAAGGCCTTCCGTCCATAATGTACGAGTGTTATTTGCGAACCAGTCTGGGAATACCTAGATAGAGACGACCCCGCAAGAAGCTCAATTATAAGTGGGGTCATAGAAGAACCTGTGACCAACAGTATACCCTGGCCATACTTGCCCGAGGTATTCCGAGCCATCTGGATTCCTCAACCACACATCCCTAAGGAGATGGAATGTGAGACGGTGCGGAACCTCGAAGATGGCTCACTCACAATTCTTTCCCCCTCGTGTAAGGATCATACTAAAGCGGCGAATTTAACGTCATAAATGAGCGACTGAAGCTTCTCTTACGTACCACATCAGAAGCATTGACCAACGTGGCGATCGCAGCGTCTACGATGGGAATGTAATGTTGGTTGTTCGCTGTCTAATAAAGGTTAGGATGCAAAGGCGAAAGACTTCTCTAGCGCAGCGCGAGCAGAATCTCACCAGCTCGTCGATGAATGTCTTCATCTGGTCAGCAGGGAAGCTGACAGGATCGGTTGTGAAGTCACGAAGCGCGTGGTACAAGTCGATGTCGTTCCACATGACCTCCAGGGGAATGTTCGCCTCTCTCATTCTCACGACTTGCTCTTTCGTCTCGTTGACATCGCTGTATCCCCACCTACAAAGATGGAATCCGAAGCCCCAGGCAGGCTGCCACGTCGGGAGACCAACGAGTTGGCCATACTGCTCCACTACCTTCTGAGGACTGGGTCCAGAGAAGAAATAGAAGTCGAGTGTGCCACCGACCATCCGGTATTGAATGAGCGATGCGAGCGAAGATGGCGGGGTCAATAGCAGGATGTCAGAACCAGCGGCCCTGCAATGAACCATGCGCAACGTCAGGTCCCCCAGGGGAAGGCGAAAGAGGTTGAGGTTGAGTACATACCCAAAATGAAAAACGCCATGAGACTTTGAATGCTTTGCCCTAGCGTCATAACGATGTTCCAAGTACATAGGATGCGACCCATAGCTGAGCAAAGGCAAGATAAATATGAGCGTGCAATATTGGACGGTGAAGGAAGGTAAGTACATGTTCTCATCCAGTGGATCTGGGCTGTCTCGCGCCCACATGGTCTGGACAGTCCCGACGCCGCCGTTGGTACCTACATCTCGCCGGAAGCCGCTGCTCGCAAGCACCTCACCGAGGCCATAGATATTGGCGCCAAGAGGGAGTGCAGACGTCAGCTGCAGATACTGATCTTCAAATACGAGTGGAAACCCGTCGAGCGCTGTGCTGTCATCACTAGGTATTACAGGCGCTATGGGAGTTCGCGGCAGGGATTGCAAGCGAGTGTCGAACAAAGGTACGCCGTCAGGTTCCGACCGGCGCATTATCCAAAACTCGAATGGGTTGGAGTTGTGATGGAAAACAAGATCGGAGCGCGTCTTTAGTGTGCTGTCATCATCCCCCGGAGAAACCGAAATCACGTCCGGAGGGACCGTAAATTGAGTCCTTGCGCTGTCATAGACGTTCACATGCAGCCTGCAAAAGGTGGAGCCTTCAGGTATGCAACATGGAGCGGACAGAGTAGAGCGGACCGTGTCAATGTCTCATATGTGACTTCAACGGTGAGATTCTCGATATCGTGGCCAAAAGCGTGACAAGCAGGTCCGGCGAGAGTAAGCTGGATCGCAAGGCCTCCGGAGGTCTGTTTCTCAGACACTACGGTATATCCTGCAAAAATGATCATTCATGCTTGAATTGCTCGATAATATTGCATTATCGAAAGTTCAAATCATGTCTACACGGATACCGTTCAACTTCCGATCCCGCGTTGTCGGTATTGCAGACCTATGGAGTGGCAGGTACCCTCGAATGCAAGGTTGGACGACACCTCAACATACTGAAATACCAAGCAAGCGTTCCAACCAATCGGAGAAAAGGACGACAGGAAACATTGACGGAGGAAGGACTAACCTGGGCATGACGACACATTCAGCGAAGGTTGAGTATCTGCCCGAGGGAAGGTCGTTCTTTGATCAGACTTTGAGGCCTGGCTACCTAGAACGATCGCTCGGAGGAAGAACAAGGCGGCATTTGCGAGCGCAAGCATGGGGACAACAGAACGTTGGCACTAAGCGAAAGGCGAAGCGTCGCCGAGGAAGACCCGCACGCGTAGCTTTATAGCTCTGAGGGCGCCAAGGTTGGCCTTGCACCCCGGTCTCATGCCTTGAGAGAGCAAGCTAGGTAGGCCATAGATGGGCGTTTCAGGACGAAGCTGCAAACGTAAGGTGGACGGCATGGTTTTGATTTTGGTGCAGGCGAGGGTCCCATGACTTACGGCGTCAGCAACACCGGCGCGGTCGAAAGCTGGCCTGTCCTCACTTGCAGCCCTGCAGCCATGGAGAGTATTAAGCTAACTCAAAGTATAATTGTGCTTGAATAAGTGACATTCGTACTCGGTGTAAGCGGTCCTTGAGTAATACACTGATATGCAATGCGACCAGCCCCGCGCACGTCAAGGGCGACATATGATTCTTCGAGTCGCCCTTGAATGCATGATACGACGACTGTTGAGAGTACAGATTGTTACATAACGTATAAATCTGTTGGCGTCAGATTTCGACACTTTCAAGTACCTATGGTAGCCGCTAGGGTGGTAAAGCAATGGACAAGAGCGAACATGTTCATAGCGAACCGGCGCCTTCAGGCCAAGCGCGGAGAAAAGCCTAATGGAGCGCCCATGGAAGCGCTCGGCAACTGCCGGTGCAGTGTCCTCGTCCAAACGGGAAACAACCTCCGCCTGTGCAAAGTCTCTCGCGTTTCGTCTTAAGACCAACATCTCAAGAGACAAAGAAGAACATGAGTCCAAACGGCAGACATGTCGCATGCGTACCTTTCCTCTCTTCTATAGGTCCTTCGCACACACAATGGTCATTTCTCCGAGTGGATCTGCCGCGTCTGTCTGTGGGCCGGCAGCCTCTGATGCACACAACTCGGCATTTTGTCGGGGCGCAACCAAGACAGCATGCAAGTACCCACCTCAATTCCACAATCTGTCTCGTATCCAGGCATTTCATGCAAGTCGCGGATACGTGCCGCCCGATAAGGACAAACATGGCCTCGAGAACCGCTAAGTGGTTCTCGAGAAACCGTAGGTTGTGCTTGATTCCCCCGAGTTTCCTCCACTCAGAGAGATGCTCACAGGTTTCCGTCTCGCTGGCGACTTTTCGTAACGCGATGTGCCTCAAAGGTTCTGTACCTGCAAGAAGGCGATGTCGATTTTCTTCCGATCCGATGGAATGCGTCCTGAAGGGCGGTAGGCATGCTCAATCGCTGCCTAGGATCCATTACGCGCCTTCTAGTACCTCATTTTATTGAAACCCACTAATCCTACCAGTCTCGCTAGCAATTCCCATTTTGCCAAAATTTGAAGTCCCGATCCGCCTGCAGGTACGTTCCTTGTCATATCGGTCCTCTCAGCATATTCGGAAGGTGAACTCAATTTCTTTCGCCGAGCTCAGGCCACCCCTGGCTCATGCATAGATCCGACTCCGGCGCCGTTCGCCTCCTGTCTTTGGCAAGACGTTGATGACGATCTCAATTGGCTGCCATTGGCTCAATTGCGCCTGCTCTGTCACAACCCTAGGTCCGGCAGGACTGCTGTGAGGTGTACGTCGCCGATGCCGAGCATCCCGTCCATCTCACTCGTGTCCCATGTCCTCACCGAGCCCATGCGTGCTAGCCGACCATCGCACGAAGTCCCTGCACGATGGCTCTGCCCTTCACAGGACAAGCATCTCCCGTCGGCCCGTACGGAATTCCATCATGTCCGAGCGCGAGACTGGAAGACGGGTGACGTTCTGATGATGATCCCATTTATCCTAGGCGGGGTCTACTACTTCCGCGCGAATCGCTCTCGTCGCGCGAATTCTCGAACTGCATCTCGACGCCCGCTTCGGGAGCGGTCGCTCCGGTGCGCAGGTCGTCAGGAGCCTCATGAGCACTTTATCGCACCCATCTGTCCACGAATCGCTCGAAGGTGTCATCCCCACCGTCTTCCCTCTGCTGGAGGTTTTTGTCACCGTCTGTGCATCTCCCGCCGCCCATCTCACGTTAATGTCATCTGATGCGCTGCTCAGCTCCCTCTGGAACGCCTTTCCTACGTTCAGGGACCGACCACCGTCAGGCGCCACCGCTGTTCGTCTCGTACCGCGTGTACTCCTCTGGGAACGTGTCCGAGAGGACCTGACCGTCAGCTCTCCTGACCAAGCTTCTGACCCTAGGTCCTGGCGCATATCTCCGCCGTACACCGATTTTCTCAACGGCAGCTCTACTCAAGTGCCACCTGGATTCATGCGAGCCCCATGTGCCTGTCTGAAGCTCCAAGGTCTGGGGTCTCTAGCTCGACCACCTATGTTCTAGACGGACACAGCACCTAAACCTTCTGCCCGCCCACCGTTCTTGTGCCTAGGAGTTTGATCTCGCTGCGTACACCATGTAGAAACTCTGTCCGCTGGAGGCCGATCTGCGTGTCCACGAGTTTCAATTGGCTCTCCAATAGTCACCGCTACTTTCTTTGTCGGACATGGGCCGTCCCAACATATTGTCACGCTTCAAATTTCGTTCCGTCTTATGTCCGGGAGGTCTGGTCGCGATCCTCCTTCAGGCTTCGCGGACCGCGCATCAGCTAGTGACGGTCCCCCGCACGCATGTTTACTATGGCTTACACCTATGCTCGGACGAGACAATATATAACGGATTTATGGAACGCATCTTCAGTGACGTGCTGCAACTGTATTGAGGAAGTGCAGTCCTTCCCCAATTGTGCAGCACAACAGCATCTCGCAGACCCCGCAGCATTTGGCCGGATAACCTCTGCATAAGCGCTCGTGCGATCGTAGTCACTTTCCTCTTTGGCCATGTTTGTGGGCCGGACCGCCATCGCGGCCGAGCTACTCAATGTCGACATGGGCAGAATACGCAGGTATAGCATCCGAAGTGGCATCCACGATTTTTCACTCCATGATATCCAAAAGCAGTAGATAGAACGGGCACAAGGCTTCACTTATCGCGGCGTCCACCAGCCCTGTCAAAGGGACCGTGTAAAGGCCTTCATGATCCTCCTGCAGGCGTTAGAGCCTTGGCTTGATCATTTTCGCCACTGAGTCTGGGTCGACGACTGAGTCGGGATAGGGTAGCGCCAGCGTCCGAAGGTGCTCGCAACCGCCGTCCACGGCGATGGTCTGGCCGGTGATGAAGCGTCCCGCATCGCTGAACAGGAACACGGTCACGTTCGCGATGTCTCTGACATCGCCGTAACGCCCAAGCGGGCTGGGCCAGGTGTACTGTTCTGCATTGGGGCCCTTGGCGCTCAGGCGGTCCATGCCCTCTGTCCCAGCGATAGGGCCTGGGGCGATCGCATTGGAGCGCACGCCCTGTAGAGTTGGACACGGGTCATATGAGTCGCCGCAATCGTAGGGAGTACAGGGAAAGGAACAGCTTGCTCACATGGGGCCCTTCTTCAACGGCAAGCACCGCGGACGCTGGAAAGCTGCGGTCAGAACGTGTGGACACGGTGCCCGTTTCTCTCACTTACTCGCGTCGACGGCTGCTTTCGCTGCGGAGACATGGACCTGATATGGTGTGGCTGTGAAGCGAACGGTCAGGGTTCGTTCGGCGGAAATCGGTGTGTATACACGCACCCCTGTAGTGCAAAGTCGCACTGACATGGAGGTATGACCCCTTCGAGGCGCGCAAGTGGGGAAGCGTCGCCTTAATGGTGTTGTACGTTCCGATCTGTGAGAGCAAGAGAGGGTCAGGCCACCTCGCCCCTCGACTAAGTGAGGCGAGACTGATGACTGACCGTGTCAATCTCGATGACGGTCCTGAAGCCGTTCTCTGAGAGCTTGGAGATAGGAGCAAGGAAGTTCCCAGCCGCGCCTGATGGGAGGAGGGACAGGTCGGGCAGCGTGAGTCGAAGGCTGACCGTCTCGTCATCGCCCCCACGTACCGCAAATGACAAAGTCGATCCGGCCGAACTTTTCGACCGTCCTTGCGACGGCCTCTTGCAACTGCTTGGGATTCCTGACATCCGCCTGCACCGGGAGACACTGGCTACCCGTGGCGGCTGCCAGTTCCTCTGCACTGGTTTGTAGGCGGTCGAGCCTGTGTCGTACAAGTATGACTATCAGGGCCAAATCCTCCTGATAGTCGCTGCTGGGATACGGCTTACTTGCGGCCGACGATAACGGCGTGCGCGCCGTGCCTCATCTGCGGAGTTCAGGAATCCACGGTTAAGAACGGAAATAGACGCGGCGAAGGAGTAAAGGCTGGCTCTACCTACCACCGCTTCTGTCATGGCTTTGCAGATACCGGACCCTCCTCCAGTGCAAAAAAGGACCTTTCCCTTGAAGATGTCTTTCTTGAAGACGGCCGTGGAGTCCACCGGGGCAGGTTCGACATGACGGTCTGGCATTGTGCGGGACTATTCTGAGCGACTTGGTCTGCGTTGAACGGATGAAAATGTTGACTACCGTCAGGAAGGGTATGCAACGCGATGAGTTCGTTATATGGGCTCCGGTCGGGCTATGTAGTGAGTACGTGCCGCCCGCGTTTAGGAGCGAGACACAGACAGGGCGCTTAGTGGAACGAGTTAGCACCCGGTCCGGGCGGTTTGATAGCCGGACCCCGCGGGGCAGGTCGACAACCGGCCTCGCTCAGCTCGTCATCTGGATCATGGCACTTGAACGTCTGCCCATCGAGCTCTTTCTCCTTGTGCGTTTGCATGGAGCATTACAAGTTGTGCTGCAGTTCGTACGCTACAAAGAAGCCGTGCCGCAGCTTTCTCACACGCCTCGCCCGAGATCCCTGGGAACAGTCAGCGGAGGACAACTCTCTCTCCTCCGAGATTGGCGGTGCCACCGTGGCGCAGCGCTGGAAGCCGCGATCCGGGCGCACGCATTGGTTCCCTTTTAGACCTTTCAGTGCTGCGCACTGTTCAGTGTGATGTACCAGCTACTCTACCTATCGTGAACTCACCACGTATCTAGGAGGTGTCTCGATGAGATCTCCCAGCGCACCACTCGGCCGCGAAAGGGCCCTTGTGGCCGGGTCTGCCACGGTGCTTATCACTAGCGGGGCTCGGCGAACACGGAGGATCAGTTGAGCCAAGTTGCATAGGCCCGATTGCGTACCGCATCCGTCTCGATCCGCCCGTTGGGGCAACAAACATTCTCCAAGAGTTGTTGGTCCAACGTGGGTCAGATCCGGACGCCGCTCGCAGAAAGTGCTCAGTAGCTGTATTTCCCCCGGCACTTGACGGAAAGGCGCAGCATACCGCAGCCTTGCCAGCTGAGAGGGAATGCGGTCCAGCTGTTGCCTGATTGACTATGATCTCTCTCAGCCCTGCGTGGGTCCCGTCGGCGAGTTCCAACGAACGCCGGAGCGGAGAGCAAGCTCGGTACGGACCTTACTTCTGTGGGAATGGCTGGTCTTACTCTCGCAGCGTATTTGTGAGGCTTCACTTCTTCTTGTCTCCCATCTAGCCCGTTCGCTGCTGTGAGAACGGCGACTGACCATCCTGGCCACTTCCACCCTAGACTCTGTTGATCGCTGCAATACTTCCGAGCGGTCAGAACGCTCCCGCGTGCGGCTGACACGAACGTCGCATCGCAGGAGATAAGTGAGAGAAAGCAGACCTCCCTCAGTCATGGCGTTGACACGATCCCCCATGTTAACATTTAGGCGTACGCCCTGGCCGCTGGCGCGCGTCCACGCTCATTCGCACGCCCGCGCCTTCGAACATTCCATCTCGTCATCGCGGGCTACCTGCCCACCCCTCGTATACTTTGTAGGAAAGTTGAGAAAACGGCGGCTGGACTTCAGTTCTCCCTCCGGACCGTTGACAAAGATGGCTCTTCCCGGAAATCCCACTACGAGCATCTTCGTGATCCCGGCCCTTCGCCCCGACGGGATCTCGAGTCCATTACGTGCAGAAACCGATGCTCGACGCGCCGACCATGCCTCTGCCCTGCTTTTACCGATTCACGACACGAGTCCGGGCGCTGTCCATCCCAACGTTCTCGCGCCGGGGCGTCCGTCGTGTTCCGGATGGACGCTTCGGCCTCATTATACGGTGTAACCCGCATCAACGACCACCGCGCAGGCTCGAGACTGAGGCCTCAGGGCTCAAGGCAGAAGCCACCCTCTTCGCGTCGACGTTGGCGCCCGGGCATGCCGGTGCCTGTTCGGAGACACCCTTGTGCTGTCGAACGCCCCCTCACGGCGATAGCCCGCGTTTTTCGACACAGGACGCCGTGCGTGTGCCGACGACTGCGCGTGGCCCGAGTTGATGGGCCGCAGGACGCTTCTGCTTCCTTGCTTGCCACCATCGCGGCTAATGGGCCTCATCTGGCACCCAATGAGCAGAGAAAGCTCGTAGAGCCTCGACGGCTGTCGTATGGTCCCAGGAAGCGTCTCGCCTCCAGATGGAGCGTGGACGGCTCCGCGCGCGCGGTCGTGAAAGAAGATGGGGAGCAGGCAAGACACCAGCGGGCCATTCTTCCGCTGTCCGCCTTCCCTGGATGTTGGCACACGGCGGCGGCGCGGGAGGCGCCCACATGGTTCCATCTCTCGCGTCGCACGCACGCTGGTTGCAGGCCGAGCTTGAAGCTTGAAGCCCGGGGCGACGTCGCGTTCTCGTCATTCATCCCGCCTGAGGGGAAGGGGGGAGGGGCCTTCATTTCTCTTTAATTAATCGCGGCAGACGCGCTTTCGCTCCTGCTGCTCGGGCGTCTCTCGGCGAAGCTTGAGCTTGGGTCTGAATCGAGCGAATGCGACGATCCCTTCCTTGCCTGGATTCCTCGGCTTGCATCGTGTGAGTCGTGCACCGTGGGTAAGCGACGGTACCCATTCCTCTCATTTTCATTTGCTCCTCCAAGCCTCTTGCCCGCCCGCTGCCACCGAGCGCGCCTCGCCGTGACATACATTCAGGGACGCCTGCTAGTAGAGTCCGCCAAACGTTGCATCAGCGCTAGCACCGCCGAGGTGGGTGCGACAGTCTGTCTTTATATCTCCATCGGGAGCGCGGCAGTGCTACGTACGTAGTCCTTTAGTAGTCCTCTGCACTCTAGAGGGTTCAGCGCAGGACCGTGATGACGGCGCAGGCGGAATGTAGAGTCTAGGCACATGAGTCATGACGTCCTTACAGTGGTCGTTGCGAGGTATACACATGGCATCAATACATAACACAGCTCGGAGTCGTTGGTCGGTAAACGGGCGGATCGTGGGGAGCGGGATGCGGTTCAAGACCAGGGAGACGGGCTAACGGAGGTCGGAGGGGAGTTGGTCGCTAAACGAATACAATGAGCCTGGGCCGGGGAGGGGACTGGATATGTATAGAAAGTCCGGTATATAACATCACAGCAGAGGATGGGTCACCATCAACTAGCAACAAGGATTTCCGAGCGTTGACGAAAATCGACAGCGAGAGCGCGGAACGGGACCTGGGACGGGTTGTCTTCATTAGCCGTGCGGACAATATGATATCTCGACGACGACCTTGCGACCTATAGAGGGGAGAGAACACGAAAGAGCAGACACCTGGAGGGCTATACACGAGTCCGCAAGACCGTCGAAGAGGCACGCCAGCTGGTGCAGTCAGTCAGTCTTTTTCACAACGAATACATGATACGGGGTGGGCGAGAACCACAAAGGCGGCCTTCATCGCCCCCCATATCTATCGTCCCAAAACCCAAGAGGTGCGGCCGAGTGAGCGCTTGAGCCCGACACGGAGCGCGAGTTGCCCTCCCCGGGCGAGGCCTGCAACGTATACGGCGAGATCTGGTGCAAGCTCCCCGCCGTCGTCCCCGCGCCACCAGCACGCGAATACGGCTGCGACCACGCGTTCGGGTGGTGCTGGTGCTGGTGCTGGTGCTGCTGGTGCGGGTGATGCGAAGGCGCGTACTGCCCAGCGTACCCACCTGCAGAGGCATGCTCCTGGTTCATACTTCCCCGCCTTGGCCCGGGCTGCAGCGACCCAACGCCGGAAGGGGAGTAGTAATCGTGCGAGCTAGGTTGCGCATGAGCATGCGCATGCCCCGCCGACGCCGCAGAGGCAGGGGACGTCCCTGGGCTCTCCCCGGGCGGGAAGAACGCCGAGCTGAGCGTCGGGAACGCGTTGTTCCCCGCGGTCCCGGGCCCGCCGGGTCCTGCCCCGCCATAATGCTGCGACGTAGACGCGCTTGAGCTGCTCGAGGCGGTAGAGGACGTCGCGCTCGACCAGGGCCGCGTAGGGAGCTGTGGCGAGTACGCTTCCGACTTCCCGTTCGCGCCCGCGCCCGCCCCCACGGTGGGTGCGCCGCCGAGGTGTGAGGGCCCGGGCCCGCTCGCGGACGGATAGGACCGCTGGCGCGCGAGGCTTATGTCTAGGGCCGGGAGGATGGGCCAGTTCGAGCGCGGATGGTCGGATCGCGCTCCGGCTCCTGCTCCTCCTACACCTACACCGGCTCGGGTCGGGTCCCAGAGGCCTGAAGTGGCATGCTGGCCTGACGCAGCGTACATGGACGAAGAGTGCCCGTGGGTCTGGTACATAGACTGGGACGAGTAGCCATGGGACATGCCACTGCCGCTCATGTCATGCAGCGGGGAAGGCCTGACCGTCGTCCCCGGAAGTGCAGACTCGGGCGACAGATGCGGAAGACGGGAGGGCGGGAGGGCAGAATGGGAGTTGTGAAATTCGGTTGAATAAGGATATGTGCACGCGGCTGAGGACTGGGGTGGCGGGGGCGAGGGCCCGAGGGCGCTGCTGCTGCTGGGGTCGTGCGGAGAGACATGGTACATCGACGAAGAATTGAGCGCATGCGCGCGCGTGTACTGTACTTCTTGCGGAGATGGGATCATGATCGCGTCGTCGGGGTCGATCGGGGACGTGTCCTCGTACGCGGGGTCATCTGGGTCCGCGAGGTGCGAGGCGTCCTGCGCGTCGTCGTGCGTCGCCTCGGGCTTGCGCTTCTTGCGCGAATTGTTAGGGCGGCGGCGGTAGACGTAGTCCGGGTACTTGGAGTTGAAGTTGTCTTTGAGCTTCTTCGCCTGGTCGAGATAGAACTTTTTCTCAGACTGTGAGGGCGTGGGGCCGCCGCCGCGCGATTAGCGCTGCTGCTGCGTGCACACAAACTCGGACTCCCGTGAAGACACTGACCATGTCCATGGTATTCCACTCCTTACTGAGGATCTTGCTGACGTCCCCGGTGCGCATCATCTGGTTCGCCGCTGATATCTGCGGACGGCGTTTTCGGGCAAAGATCATGAACGCGTTCATGGGCCTCTTCGGGGTACCGTCCGCATTGAGCGTCTGCGAGGTGAGCGCGAGGTAGGGATCGTCTGCGGAGGACGGCAGCGCATAATTCTGCCAGTGAGCGGCGGTCCAGAGCAGGGGCAGCAGCGCGGCGGGGCGCGAGGCTGGGGGCTTACCTTGTGGGGAAGGGGCGTTACTGGACTCGTCTTTGACGGTCTCCGCATAGGCATTGAGGGAGGTGCTCGTCTCCGAGTCAGAGAGAGAGCTCTCGCGCTCGTGGCGGGCATTGTCTGCTCTCGAAGTCGACGGACTCAAGATCGCGCTGTCCTGTGCGGAGCCGCCGGCAATTGCCGGTGGGCTGTAGTGGGTGGTTGGAGGATAGCGACTCATTTCGGTCAACTGCAGCACGAGTCGGGGGATCGAGCTGGGATGAATGAACGGTACAGGGAAGGTACAGTGCAGGAGGTGGAGATGGCAGGGAGGACGCCGGTGTCGAGGAAGGACAGAAGGAGGACGTAAGCGTAAGCGTACTAGGCGTGCGCGTGAACGTGCACGCTCTTCGAGAGCAGGGGCAGTCGGCCGCGGTGGAGATTAGGCGCGGAGCGGTGATGAGGAAGAGGAGGAGGAGGAAGAGGAGGAAGGGGTCGGGGTAAGCGGGAGGGCGGGACGGAAGAGAAGAGGGGACGGCGGTTTTGAATGGGGACGGGAAGGGGCGAGGGAAAGGGAAAGGGACGAGAACGAGGAGGAGGAGGAGGCGGAGGAAGAGGAAGAGGAAGGGCTGGGACGTCGGAGTGGATGGGATATGAGGGAGAGCTGTCGGGTATGGATATGAATACGGATAACAAGTCGAGTGGGACGGGGATATACGTGACTGGGATTGGGATATGGGATGGGAGGAGAGGATGGCAAAAGGTCGCGTTCTCTGGCGCATTCCGAGAAGCAAAGGAGGGCTGGACGAATCGAATCAGGGCGAGCGAGAGGAGGACGGCGACATTGGATGGCCGTCCTGCGTCTGCGTCTGCGTCTGCGTTTACGGTGTTCTGAATCGCGCTGAGCTGAGCTGAGATGCGATGCTCAGATGGAATCTCTCTCGTCACGCCCTGCAGCTGGGGCCAGTGACCGTCGCCGGTCGACCGCGAGCAGTTCGCCCGGGTCAGAACCCTCGAAACGGCCGGGCGAGGGCAGAATGCGAGTCCGAGTCCGAGTGCGAACACGGATCTGGCTCCGAATCCGAGGCCGATCCCAGATTTACTGCAATGGCCCCAGAAGAAGTCCCGGCGAATGAGCAGGCGCCCCGCTCAGTCACAGGCACACTCGCGCGATCCTATCCTAATTCAGGCAGATACGGGGGAGAGGTGGTGATGAACGCGCACGCACAGACGGTCTCTCGAGATGCAAAGGTGGGGCTGAACGGGGAGGAGGAGGAAGAGGAAGGGTTGAGCAGCAGCTGCGAACGGCAGGGCACGGCGCGTCTGTCCGTTGGATCGCCGATGGCCGTGGCCGTGTTCTGGCTGCAGGCGAGAACCAGAACGAGGAATTCCGGCCGTGTTTTCTGCGCAGGGGCTGGCACGCGGAGCGAGGACTTTGGACTCGGATAGGGCGAGCGCGGGCGCGGAGAGGCCGGATCTGCCTTGCGAGTTTGCCTTTTTAGATTCGTCCACACTGCGGGTCTCTGCGTTCGGCTGGGCGTGATTGTGATTTCTCTCGGTCACCCGCCGCTGCGACCCGCAAAGCACGAGCACGAGCACGAGCACGAGCACGAGCAACAGCACCAGCGAACAGCACAAGAACAGCCCAGCCCCTTTCCAACGCGGCCTTCTTCCGTCACCGCCCTCTCCCATCACTCGGTCCCATGATGAGCCTCTCTCTTCTTTTCTCCCACTCCCTCCACCACACCCGTAGCCGTAGCCGTAGCCGTAGCCGTAGCCTACATAACTTACCCTCAGAACCAGACAGTCTCCAGAACAAGGCAGCTCGCACAGTCGGTCAGTCAGTCAGTCAGTCAGCCGCACGGACACGCAGACACGCAGACAGACAGACGAGCGACAGACAGCCAGACCCACAGCACAGTCACAGATTCCCTGAGAGACGTTCGCGTTAGCACTCGCATGGAACCGCTATGCGTGGCAATCCGTCTGATTGACCGTATCTGCACAGCCAACGCGATAAATGAACCTCGACGACCGACGCCAAGGCGCATCACCGTGCCCAACAGAAACCACGAACAGAAGCCCGCTCGCGCGGAGACATCCATCGCTCGACGCGGTCATGGTTTCAGAGCACCCTTGCAGCGTCGACCTTCCCGCCGTCTGAATCACCCACACCGACCACGCCGTCGCTCATCGACAGGACCAGCACCCTTGTCCATGTCGGAGAATCTGTCCCGTTTCGCAGACCCTGTTTCTCCGCTTCGACGCGGCCGTTACTCCGCCCCGCCCCCGCTGATGGCCAGGTCAAGGCCAACGTTTTCTACCCGCATCGTCAGACCGCAACCGCGCCGCGCTGTCCGAGAGATTAGCAAGGAACGATCGAGTGAATGTGCCATATAGCCGTAGCACATCGGAAGAACGCGCCCCACGCACCGTCCATTCAGTCCGCGCACGCTCGAGATCAAAATTCGAGCCGTCGTGTAGCCCATGCACGCCCCATCTGCCAGCTCACCATCATCACCCTCGGGGGTCTCGCCCTCGCTCTCGGTCGTCCTCACGCGCGCGCTCGGTCGGATAAGATTCGAGAACGCCGGCCGTCGAGCGAACCGGCGCTGCGATGCTGGAGCCCGTGAGTCACAAACGTCCGCGTCCGCGCGTCCTTCTGCTCGAATTCCGCACGAAGCTCGTCGCCCCATACGGTCGGTCTTCGCCGTCTTGTGATCCCCTCGTCTTCTTGATCCCGAGCTCGCGCCGACAGCCGTGCGCACCCCCAGCGTCCTCTCTCGGCGCGCTCGCTGTCCTCTCCGAGGCCGGCGCCGGGCGGGCGACATCATGACAGCCCACGGCAGGCAGATTTGTCTGCAAATGCGATTGCAATCTTCCGGGATGTGCGTCCGGTTACGTCTTCTCGCCCTTGTCCTTCCCAAACTCGGTTTGCTGCTGTCTGCGTTACTGGTACTGCACCTCGTTCTGGTCGATGCAACGGCTGATCAAGGGTGAAAGTCCCGCGTCGGGTGAACAAACCCGATCTTCGATGTGCTCGCTGGCTGAGAGATCGTTCATCGGAGGCGGATCCTGGACCGCCGGGACGCCACGTGTCCGTGCCTCGCCCTACAGCCGGACGCGCGCGCGACCCTGAACAGCTCTCGAATCGACCTGAACGTTGAGCATCAACGCCGTCGCTCTCTGCCGCCGCGCCGCCGCCACCGATGCGGCTGCGGCCGGCGCGCGTAGAAGCAGTCGAGGTTTACGAAAGCGGACAATGAACTCGCTCAGAACGTATCGGGCGTTGCGCCCTTGCGGGACAACGTCGATCTCTCGGATAGCCGGGACCATGCAGGGTATAACGTCAACGCCCGACATGACGCTCAATCGCCGCTCAGTTATGGGTGAGCGTGACAGCTCGCATTGCGCTTGAAGTTGGACGTCGGGTGGCAGTCTGCTCATTTGGACGATTTTGCGAGTGCTGTGTGTCCCTATGGTCTGCGATGCATCGTATTGCAGTACACGCCGAGCAACTGTTGCTCGTCGCACCTTCCTTGGGGTAGGTGACCTGCTATGCTTCTCCCTCCCCCTTGATGCTGGGACTGATGGTGCGTGCATGTGCGTTGATGATCCCAGCTGCCAAATGCCACTGCGACGTGCGTACACATCACATCGCTGACCTGCGCTCTCCGTCCGACCCTTTGCCATGCGTTCGGGGTGATCTGACGACCCCAGGACTCGGACAGGCTGAAAAGCGCCTTCGTGACAGTAACATCGGACGGATATCATTGTTCCAGTCAATCCCTGTCTGCGCACCGCAGGCCTTTACGACAGCCACAGCAGCACATGGGGCGTGGGCGTGGCTGCGTGGCAAGAGAACATCGAGATCATGCTAGAGAGGCAACCAGGCGAGACAACCCTCGGGCTTTGCGGTCGGGCCATCAGCAGTAATACGATGGTGCCGGATATAGCGTACGTCATCCTTCGTATGAATGAACGAAGATCCCTCCAGTTTTCTTCAGAGCCCACCCCGCCGATCGACTATCTCGCGCGCTCTGGCTCGCGCGGTCTTCAGGCGGCGCACCCTCGAGCCGCCCGCGGCGCAGTCACTCGACAAGCCCCGACGTTCATCTCAAATCTGGCATAGGCTTGCCGCCGGAGCTCGCAAACCTAGCGACTGTGCACTGATACCGCACGTCGACCGACGCGGCAATATCAGGCTTGGCAGAAGCACGCCTACGTCTTCTTTCCGCCGAGGTTCGACAAATGTTTGTCCGTCCGTACGTCTCTGTCTTTCCGCCGCCCCGCTCGTCTCCGCTGCTACTTGCCTCCCTCTCGTCCGATTCACGGACTGCGTGTCGCGGAAGCTGAAGATGACATGCGTTCGCCCTCCACTCCGTCCTTCTCGGCCAGCTTCTCGTACGACTGGTCGATGACGATGACGACAATGATACGCGAGGTAGCCTCAGGTTGCGAGTCCGGGACTACGGTCGGGAATACAGCATCGTAGAAGTCCAGCTTCGGAGCCGCATGTGACCTCCGCGTTCTGCAGCACGCCTGCGTCCGTCGCGTGCGCGCGGCAGGTCACTTGGCACTCGAGCCTGGGGTTTGGGGTACCCGCCGTCTCGTCCTCCCGTACGGCGAGAAGCTGCACGTCTCGTGCACACACACGCTCGAGCAGCGTAGAGTCATGAGGCCTGCCGGGTTCCCTCCGCGCTAGGAAGCGGCCATATCGCGTGACGGGAGCCTGTCTGCGTCTGATGTCATCCTCACCTCAGGCAGGTCCGGAGGAGGCTGCATGGCGATGGAGATGGGAAGAGAACGGCGTCGTTTCGCGTGTGCACGCGAGCGTGAGGCGTTTTCGCTACCGATGTCTTTGCGATACCGTCCAGGGGCGTTAGTTTGCGTGCTCGAGCTCGGCCTTAGTCATTGTCGGTCGGGGGAGGCGAGGTCAAGTCGATCGGCAGCACTCCCCATGCAGGAGGTGTATTGGTCCGCGAACCGCTGGTCAGGGTGGTCGCTTTGTGGCACAAGAACGCCATTTCCAGGCACGCGCTCAGCCGGCCGGGTCAGGTCGGCTTGATAGAGCTCAGCAGATAGCAAAGCCTCGCGAAAGGCCAGGCGTCGACTCTCCGGCAGCCGACCGACGATCGCGAGGTGTGTGTCTTTGCTCGCATGTCCCAGAAGTCAGCGTTCCCGCGGGGCTTCCACGCCATGTCAGGCAGGGAGGGGGAGCAGGTCAGTCGGAAGGCGGTAAAGAGCCTCCTCGCTAGCTCCCCCAGGCACGGGCGCGAGAGGCGCCACTATCTTCCAGCACGCGCAGGGATGCCGACTGCCCGCGACGCGTAACGGATGCATTTAGACACGTCCTGACGCGGCGAGGGGTGGTCATTTGCCACTTGCTGGGCGTGCGGCGTTGTGAACGCAGCGCTGGCTCTTTGCCACATTTCGGGAAGGACAAGGTCAGCACTGACCGATCATCCCTTACGAATTAGACCGCAAGCCTACCGTTCCATACGTTCTCTGAGAAACCGGGCATAGTCTGCTTTGTACTCAGTATGTACAATTCGATATGTTCCGTGATATGTGAACGTCATCTTACCCTCCCTTGTCCTTCCGAACCTCTCCTGGAACATATCGAGAGGCTCGTCCGCCGTTCAGAGTATGGCTGGCGACCCTGATCATATCCCTGTTCAGTGTCATGTGCCAACGTAAGGATTGTGGGTAAGCTAAAGCGCTACGTCGCGAGAAACCAAACCAAAGACCCGTGCTGACCTTATTCTCATCGTTGCTGGATAAGGCATGGGCTGAGGAATGGAACAGAGTTGTATCCCGTGGTGTTCTGATGGTGGGAGTTTGATGGTCAGACGAAGGGCCGTTCGCGCGCACAGGGTAGTCCGCCCGGGCTTAGTTGCGCCACTTCTCCCATGGAGGTCCGAAGAAGCAAGGGACAATGATGACCTCAGGCGGAGGTGGAACGACGATGCTTCAACGTTCACGCGGCGGCGAGAGCCGAGCGGTCGTCCGGAAGGCTCAGGAAGCCTTCTCACGGCCGTGGAGGGTGAAAGAGAGTGAGAGGGTTGCGGGACGGCCGAATGGTAGCTCAGCTCACAGGGCCGCCAGACCTGCCGTCCGCGACGAAGGCCCATGAAACTTTGCACGTCTGACTGGTGGAAATAGGGTCGAGTCGCACGCCCGGCGGTTCGACCGCTACTACAACGTCCGGTGGGCTGTATGAGCCGCACTGCCAGCGTGGGTCGGGAATGCCTATGAATAGTTGGCGCGGATGGTATGCCTTGGACTATAGGCACGTTCGCAGGTCATGATTTCTGCTGGTGTTCGTCGCCGCACCTAAGGATTTATTTGTTAGCCTGTCGCAGTGTGCGGAGAACGAGCGGCGAACGAGGCTTCTAAGGTCATATCTGTTGAGGTCTAAATTATTCACGTCCGCATTTAAATTTCTCAAAAAGCACCGAGCAATGACACTCCGCCAGAAGGGCAGAGCGCGTAAGGTGCACCAGTGCCTGGGCCTGTCGGGTCAAAAAAGGTCTTCGTGGCGTCACGAGTATCGTTTCGGAACGGTCATCTTGGCGCATGTCCCAGGTTCTAGTCGATGTTTATGGGAATGAATTAGATTCAGCTGCGTATCTTGGTCAGAAGTAATGTCCGCAGCGTCTCTTGTCTGCGCCGAGGACAAGAACCTTGGAAGTATGTACATGCATGGCAGCCCCAAACCACACACGCGTTTCGTTTTGGTTGTCACGTGTCACGGACGCAGCAATCGATCATCTCAACAGCGCAGCGACTTGCTTACGTTCGGACCAAGTCATACGCTGCCTCTCTGTGCCGCCAGCTGGAAAGGACCACACGGCAGACCGGACTCAAGAAGGGAAGGAAGGTCAAAAGAGATGAAGAACCGTATCGTTGACGCGAGTATGTGTCAATTTCGCCAGTCGAACTTGGACAGTGTACCAGACGTTCTGACTTCTCGCATCTCCACCGCTAGACTTTCCCCGCACGCTTGATCAACGTGTATATCACCTGGGCTTGCGTGCAGGCGAGGTGGCCAATCGCATTGTACGTCGTTGTCTTGAGGCGGAGTCGGCAAATGTGATGCTGAACAGAGGTACCTAGGTTACTTTAGGCACGCCCTCTCGAGCGCATGGGATTGCCTCATACCTCGATCCAACTCCGACCCCGTTCACGCTCACCTCTGAGCGCGGCTTTACCACCATCACCGGTCGCTACAAAGGCGTCCCGGTTTCCATTATTAGCATCGGAATGGGGTATCCTAACGCAGACTTCTTCGTCCGCGAGGTAAGAGAATGTCTCAATGGCGACATGGTCGTGGTGAGGTCAATGGGCTTTCCTGAGATTGGTCTTGCTATTCCTCTCTGTCTGACATCCCATGACGACAACGTCATCCTCATCTCCACTAAGGCTTGGGTCCTGTGGTGGTCTCATCGATGTGCCCGTAGGGACGGTCATAGTACCAAACGCGAGCATTGCAGTCACCAGAAACTACGACTTCGACTTCGTGACAGGGAAGTCGGACGAGCCGCCGTACAGGACAAGCAAGCCGGTAAGTTTATTCTCTGTAACCTTCACTTACGAGACTGAAGCGTCTCCTCAGGTGCTGGCTGACTCCATCGTTCATGATGCCGTAAGTCTTCTCATCGACCCTGCGCTCCGGGAGGCTTCGACGACTCAGAAGCGCTCTTTGGACGTCCGAATTAGCTTGTCAATGCCTTGAACAGGACTCGCCCTTCCTCAATTACGACCCCGATCGTGGACCAAACCCTGAATGCATCGGCGGATAGGTGCGCACCGCGAGGCTTCTCGTGTGGGCGCCCGGGATGACAGCGCTTGCCTCTTCAGTTTCTACTCGTCCCAAGGGAGGCAGACGTCATTCCCCGACCATAACGCCGACCTTATCGACCACCTTATGTCCGAGCACAAGGACCTGGCGACGTTCGAGGTAAGCCTGGAATTGCTGCTGCCGCCAGCATGATTTGCAATGCCGACCACTTGACACACCCCAGATGGAAACCTTCCACATCCTCCACCTCGCGTCATGCTGGCGCCCGGAGGCCCATGAGGCTAACCAGAATGCTCCCCCGCTGAGTCGTGACGCCACGGCGCCGTCCATATACCCGGCCCATCCACCGTCCACGCAGTCCGACATTCCCGATGTGGCTACATCGGCCGTAGGACATAAACCGCTGAGGCCGCCTCCGCGTATCAGAGCCGCCGCTGCGCAGATGGTGTTTGCCTCGCGCACGTCACAGGACTTCATTTCACCTCAGGAAGTCGCTAGCATCGAAGCATGGACCGGCCGCGCTGTGCTTGAGGCCCTCGTAGGACTCGTGATTGAGCCTGACGTAAGCGTCATATTGTCGCGTAATCGCGAGTGCTGACGCAGTCTGTGTTTCTTGCAGAGACTACATGAGGAGAAAGGAAGCGTCTGGGAGATTAAGGGTGACGACCGGGACAACATCATACCTAGATAGGTGCCAACCGATTCGCACGATCCGTAGCTTTAACGGCATGGTCTTTGAGCAAATGCCCGTCCATACGCACCGGCAATACGTTGACACATTGGCAGAGCAGGTATCACACCGAGCTCTTCCTTATGCATCGAGCTATACATTCTCTGATCTCAGAGCTGTGACCGATACTGCCTATGTGAACCTGAACAGCGCTGCCTCGCACGATGAGACTCCCATGTCTCCTTACTCACTCTTCCGCTTGGCATAGGTCGCATCAGCAGAGTCCCTCTGTGGTTGAGCGCCATGATGACAGAGGTCCATATGAGTTTGGCTAAATCTTCCCATGCAGGCGAAGCGTGGACGGCCTCCGCAGAAGCCGCACGTGTTAGGCAAGTGAGTTGGTTGAGTATCCTGCCGGATCGTGCGGTCGGTGTCTCTCAGCTATTCGAGGGCCGGGGACACGAGACGCTATTACAAACGCATCGTCATTTGGTCAGAATCCGAGTGACGAGTTATTGGGACAGAGCCGATCCATCCGACTGTACTTAGCGTTTTTTGCCGCAATAGTGTTCTGAATCATTACAAGTCCGAGTCGGGGCGGGCGTTTGAATGAACACTGACAGGTCGAGTCTCAACTCACTCAAGGACGGTAGCATTAGAAACGGCCAGCGGGATTAAGGTCTTCTCCGCTTGCCTTCCCACAACTTGCATGGAATAAGGGCTTGTCCGAGCCATACTCTTTACGAAATCGGGATTCCGGGCTCATGGAAGAGCTTCGCCTGTGCCAGACGGCGGGCCCTTATAGAATGGACCCTTCAGAGCGTCTACAATGGCCGTCCCGCGTGAGAACCAGTCGTAGATCTCTTATCTGACGTTCATCCAGCCACCTAAAACCACGTTAACGAGCGTGTCGGTATTGTCTACAAAGCGCGGCGACGATCGCGGCCGACAAACAAGCACCTCCAAGGAAGATTCGAGATCTAGACGGGGACTGTTGGTCCATGGTTCCCACCCGATCAATTGAAGACTATTAGTTTACCAGAATGCGCATCAGGGACTAGGAACGCACCAAGGAAGACCCGAGGGCGGCCTCAAGTTCAAGCCCCGCGCGCGTCGTTGAGTCATATGGAACCAGGATGCGGACCGTGACCGAGGACGACAGGATCTCATGGGAGCCGGCGAGCAATTTGGGGGTGGATCTTCGGGCCAGGACGGGGGCCTGGGTGCGTGTTTGGGACGTGGACACGCATCTCGACGGCCCCTGATTCGTCTATCGGCCGGCCGAACGGTGGAGACGTTCGACGGCGGACCCTTTGCGGCGGCGAAGGTGGGGAAGGTGAGGGAAAGAGTAAGGGGTCGAGATTGACCGCGAGATAGACGCTACACGGCTGCCAGGACGGTGCCATCCGCACACAGGCACGCCGTCCGCTGGGAACTGTCTATGTTTGCGCCTGATCACCCGGCCTGGAGCTCGGCGAGGAATGGAAATGGCGACGTTTAGAGACGAAAGCGGCGGCCTGAGAACGAGCTGGCGGATCGGGATCGGAGACCCGTCGATTTCTCTGTCATTAACGACCCGCCATCCGGGGCGATCTTCCCTGGCGCAAGTTTATCCGCAGCAGCCACGACCGAACCAGCGTACAGACGCACCTACCAGAGCCCCGATCCTTCCAGACGTCCGTAGGCGAGGTGCTCCAATGCGACGGCGTGTCTCCGAGAGATTCTCGCACAATCTGGTGGGACGGCTTCTAGTACCCGTACCTTGCGGGCTTCCAGGACAAATGGGCGCCTACAAAACTTTGCGCGGAGCACGGCACCATACATCCTCCGTTCTCATGAGTAGAAGGCACGGAGTTACAACGCAAAGTGGCCCGCAGTGGGATTAGATGGAGGTATCCGTGGGATCAACGTAGAGCCGCATTTGAGACCTCCGTGATGATCAGAACGCTGCGAAGGGCAGACGCGGAGGTGACCTTCATATAGACAGCTCGTCAGCCTAGACGTACACCGATGATTGATGCTCAGTTGACCGCACACCTTTCGAGTCATGGTGGTGACTGTAACGCCGGCAAAGCAAGCACCCACTTCGACCGCGCCTTACATCACGGTTCATCGATCGTACCGGTCGTGGGCAGCGGGTTATCAGGCCCACTGGGTCAATGAATGCAACCGTCGACCAGCCTCACAAGTTCCGCCGTAAGTGGAGGCCGGTGCAGATGCGCAGGCACCATTATAGCGTCGAAATGGATTTGGTATCGCCGGCAAGATCTCTGCGAAATAGCCAATTAGGCTTTCAGAGTAGGTCACGTGATGCACGTTCTTAACGACGCTACCTTGTACTGCGCTGCGAGGACCGCGACTGGCTCACTCAGCCGGACGCCTGCCGTCGTTTAGAGAACCCAAATCTATCAAGGACGGAGAAAGGTTGGGGAATCCTCTGCGAAATCGCCCAATGCCCCTCCCACCCGCTACGACGCGCATTCATTCGCCTGGACGGCTGGCTATCGCTGGGCATCCGATAATCAACATGAGGAGGACGTGCGTGGGCCTTGGAAGGAGGAGAATTGTACGCTCCACCCACGAGAGGGTTCGTATAAATGGTAGCCGGGACTAGAGCGGAAGGCGCCCGGAGCCTTGACCTCCTCTCGCTGCTATACCTCCTCAATTACATTCAAGTTTCCTCCTTCGTGCGAAATCAGTACCCAGCTGAAGGCTTGCAAGGACACTCTCACCTCCGACAACCCCGCGTCTCTGACGCAAGACGCAAGCGTTCAGCTTCAGCGGTACGGGCTGTTCCTCGGGCAGCACTGGCACTGCATCCACAGCCCTCTCTCAAGTCCCTCCTGCTGTTCGCGCGATGCTGGCGGCAATGCCGTAGCACGCAGTACGTACTCAACTACAATGCTCTTCTTCGGACTTGCCCTCCCACCCACGACTCCGCGTGACCGGCTCTCGTCGTGACGCCAATTCAAAGTTTTGAGTGGGACAGTACAGAGGCGGCGGATATGGTAAGTGTGATGATATAGTCCACTCACTGTGTCAACTGGCTGCTCCTGGAGCATGCAGAATGAGGACGAAGGTGAGTGGATGTCTGTGCTCCGCCATTCTTCGTCCGGGTGGCTCTGCGCAGTTGGTGATAGTACTTCAGGTAGCAACAGTGTACATTGCCTTGCCTGCCCTCTTCAGGTTATGGTCAGGCGGTGAGCTCTCGTGCAACCTGCCCCTGGATTACAGAAGAAACAGGGAGGCTGAGGTCAGAGGTCAGTGACTGTAGGGACAGCTTCGTCTAGCTGTACCTATCCGTGGTAACTGCGCATGACTAGTAGCGATCTGTCTCTAGCTACTGCTGCTGCTGGCCAACACTCTGAAGGCAGTCGTCTTCGCAGTGTAGCCCACTACTCTCTGCACGCAAGAACGTGCGCCGCCGAAGGCTACGAGGGAGGGGCCGGGAGTACGAGAGGGACGACGTCGAACACGAGTGAGCGCCATGGTAGCCTTGTTCAGTGATTCCACACTGCCTCCAGACCTGTGTATCATTTTCGAGAGAGATTTGGTTGGTGAGTTGACTGTCAAAGTGCCACAAGCTCAAGATGGTGCAAATCGCTCGGTCCATCGACGGATAGCCACCGCAGAGCCTGAGGGTAGCAGAGGTAGAGCATGATGTTCGGTCCTGGCATCGTCAGGGCTCGCTATCAGAAGTGAACGTGAGAGATCGTACGTACCACTGGCCTACCGTTTTGACTCCTTGCTCAAAACTCGCCTAGTACGGTGCCGAGCTTCTACAGCGTCGTAAAGCTGGCAGTACGAGCTCGAGGATGTTCGCTTGCTTCATCTCGGCGATAATTATCAACTCATGCACAAGCATGGTGCCCAATTCCAGCTATGAGATGTCGTGGACACTCCGTCCGTCGCGTTCTGGCTGTGTGCTTGTTCCCAGAACACGCAGAAGACTGGATGCGTATGAACCGGCTCTTTCTGCAGAGACTGATTTCCGCGTCCGACGTGCCATGCATGAAATGCGACGCGTGTAATAGGTGCGTGCGTGCTATCTAGAGGTATACCAACGCATGAAGCTCGGACATCACGACAAAGGGTGGAAGTCCGTCGTCTCGGGGTCTATGGCTAGGAGTGCATCGTACAAATACACGACGCCGAACAGGAGAAATAATGCGCTCGCCGCGAGCGTCACTGCGCGCATCCCCCAGTCAATCTCATGCGTGACCCCATGCAAGGACGAGAGCGCGTACCGTGCTTTACGGAAATCTTGGTGGACACGTATCGGCCGCCCAGTACGGCTAGCGTGGTGCAGCACGAGTGTCCGACGACGGTGCCTAATGCGACCACGTAGACGTTCTACATATAGAGACAGCGGGTCAGCGTACGCGTGTATATATAGCACAAGGGGGAAGCAAATGCAGCCGACGCACGTCCGCAGCCGCGAGGGCGATGGTAGATATCTGACTGCGGTCGCCCCACTCGCCGAGGAAGGTGAGGACGAAGGACTGAACGAAGACGGGGCCGAGGATATAGCTAAAGAAATTGCGCGCAGCCTCGGCGTAGGACTTGACGGCCTTGCGCGCGGGGGAGGGGAGAGGGAGGGAGGGCGCGCGAGCCGCAGCGCCGCTGGAGCGTCTGCGCGCATGGCCGTTCACGCGACCGGCTTCGAGGGCTTCGAGCGGGACGACCTCCTCGCCGTCATGGCCGACGAGCCCTGTGCCGTCGTGGGCGGCCTCGTCGCCCTCGATGTCCTCCTCGGCCTCTTTCAACTCTTCCTGGATCTTCTCGTTTCCTGGCTTCATCTGGCGGCCCTCCTGGAGCATCTTGAAGCCAAAGACGAGGAATAGGATGGCGGCGCACGTTTGTGTCCACTTGCGGGGGATGAGGGTGGGTAAGAGGTGACCGAGCTCTGCGGAGAGGATGGACATGAGGACGAGGGAGGCGAAGGCGCCAGCGAAGACGACAAGGCGGGGATGGCGCATGGCGAGGATAGCGGCGATGAGGAAGGTCTTGTCACCGATTTCTGAGAAGATGATCATGGCGAAGGAGCGCCAGAGGGCATGGAAAGCACCCTCGTCGACCGAGGAGACGGAGATGGGAGCGGCATCTTGGGCCATTCAACTTTCGCTGGTCTGCGTCCTGGTTCGTCTGAGAGCACACTCGAAGACGAATATGACATACTGATACGGCTGTTTCTGATATACTCCAGCGTGGCCAGTGTGAGGAGGATGAGAGGAGAACGAAAGAGAGGGCCGGGACGAAGACCGGAGTCCGAGTCTACGGTGGCGGACCACTTTGAACACGGTCCATTTATGGGCGCTAACAGAGCGTCGTACGGGCGTCTAATTGGTACTTCCGTCTTCAAGTTCTGTTACTCATACGTACAGTACCATCCATCCCATGCATGAGCACCACTCCGCAGCGATTCCTGGGCCAGTCGCCGCTGAGGCTCGACGTCGACGTCGGAAACGTCGAACTTGTACAGGCACATTGCTCTTATCTTTACTCAGCCTCGCCGGACTAGCCCGGGGACTATGCACTGCCGTATGCTAGTACTGTACGCCGCACTGCTGGATTGAACTTGGCTATATAGGACATCCGAAGCTGCCCCTACATTGCCTTCGTGCTTGACAGTCAAGAAGACCTTGCCAGAGATGACTTGCAACTTGCTTTGCCCGAGCTTGGTACATCCGTACACTGCCAATAGTCGATCCGCACTCTCGTTTGACGTTCGATGCTGAGGAATTTGAACGTCAGAGGGGTTGGACCTGACTTGACTATCCATCTGTGCATCCTGGTGTTTGGTTCCCTTCGGTGGTCCGACGCTCTTACGTTGTTCTAAGACCTAGGACTGTCTCTCTCGCCGTGCAAAGTGTTGCTCTCTCAAGACAATACTTGGCGTGCTCTTGCAGAGTTGCAGAGGTAGAAACGAGCAGCACAGTTGGCCGATGCGTCTCTCTGGTGCAGGTTCGTGCATATACATGTGCCAAATGCTCAGGTAGGATCGATACTGCTACTGAAGAAGACCGTAACGTTCATGGACGAACTTAGAGAGGTCTCTTGTTTGTTGTTCAGGGCTCATTCAGGCGAAATTGAGCCTGTCCGCCCAGCATCGCGGGGTCTAATCCTACGGACGTCCCGCGACTGCGCAAGGTCCCGCTTTGCATATACGCACTTGCCCAATCAATTGTTAAGCAGACGCTTTGGCGAGAGGACTCTGCAGAGTCGCCCTCGAAGGCCAGGCCACCGTTGTGCGAACCATGTAGCGAGGCGAGGCATTGCAAGAATACACGCAGCAACCAGTGACTGCACATATAGAGTCCTCTGACAACGTTGGGAATTTACAGGCGACGAGAGCAGGCTCAGACATGATCGTGTGACCAATCGATGAGATCCCAGATAACCGATGACAGAGCAGGTGGACATGCGTAAAATAAAGAGACCCAACAGCGTCAGAACCTGCGGACATCTTCAAGACAGGGAAACGACGAGAGCCCACACGGAGGTCACCGTCTGTATAACGGTACAGATGCCGAAGAACACGGCGAGCACCGCGCCCCAGAACATCCACGGCTCTGTTTTCTTCCGTTTGTGGATGTCGCGGCGAAGGCGGTTGTACCAGTGCCGCCGCTTGCGCAGCGCGGTCTCGATCGCCAAGACGCGGCTCGCGAGCAGCTGGCATGAAGCACGCAGAGCCACGAGCCAGTCAACACAGCCCAAACGACAAATGGGGGGGGGGGGGGTCGACGGGACGTACGTGTGGCTTGCGGTCGCCGGTGGCATCGCTCCGGTACATGCGGATGACGCCGGTGATGACGGTGAGGTCGTCGTACTGCCCGCGCTTGACGCGCTCGTCGTCGATCTTGAACATGCCGAGCGAGATCGGGAGGCGGTAGCACTCATGGAACTCGCCCTCCACAAGCGCGACGTACGAATGCAGAAGCTCGTTTCCTAGGTTGCCCAGGCCGACCGCGCTGTCGCACGCAGCGTGAGCCCAGATGCGAGCAGAGGTCGATGCTCGCAAGCGGCTTACCGAGCGGCGCGGTTGTTGCTATACCCGAGCAGCAACTGGATCTCCTCGCTGGAAAGAGTGTACACGTTGACCGCGTTCCCCACCAGCTTGAGGTGGTCGAGGATATTGCTGGACGGCTGGATGATGAACTCTTCTTCGATCAGCTCCCTCGCGCTGAAGCTGAATCGCTGCGGCGAAAGGATCCCTGGCGGTAGTGGAGGGAAGATCAGAGGCACAACGCCAGCGAAAGTAGGCGGCGAAGCCGGCTCGAGGTAGGGCTTCAAGCCGATTACGGCGAGAAGGCCGTTCATGAGCAGCCACGCGTACTTGACGTGTTGATCGTGGGGCTGGACCGTCCGCAACGCCACCAGTTAGTGGTGCTTAACGAAGCTCGGGCTGACTGCGCATCGCGCACCTGGTCTTTGAGCTTCTCGGGCCAGTGCGGCTGTGCCTTCATCCCGTTGACGAACCTGTCCACGCTCTGGTCCTCCCACCGGTTGTCCAACAGGAACTGCAAAAGCGCGCACATGTTCTCGACAGAGTTCCGCGCGCCGTAGCCGTCGAGCTTGAGATAGCTGATGTCGCCCGAGACGGAATTCGGAAGGCTACTGTTCTTCGAGTCGTAGAGCGCATTATGGAGGCGCTCGCACAAGGGCGCCATGAAGAGACGCCATGTCAGTGTACCCCTCGCGACGTGGACATCGTCCGGCGATGGCGGTCGAGGAGGTTCTGGCCTTGGTGGGGGCGGGGGCGGAGACTAAAGCGCAACGTCGATGAGTTCCACCATGATGTATCAACTACGTACTCGCGGGCTCACAGGTGGGACCGGAATCGACGGGCCATTCTCCGGTGGCACGGCTTGGGTAGTGATCTATCACGTCTCGGAATAAGATAATGACAGACGCTACGACTCTGCGGTCGCACACACCTGCGGCTCGGGAATGGGAGGGTGCCCCGGTACAAGAGTGGGCTCGGGCATAGCGATTGGGACTGGCATTGCGGGAGGAGCGGTCTCATCTGCCTGCTGGCCTGATGCGTCTCCAGTCTCATTTTCCTTGACGACCGACTCTAGCAGCTGCGCCAGGAGGAACCCGCGGAGGAGCGTATCTAGTGGATTGGACGAAGACGCGTTGACCTGTTTGGGGCAACGTGGAACGGTACAGTGAGTACAGCGCTAGGAAGACGATGAACATACTGAAGGATCCGGTTCTGCAGGGGTGTTGGTGGAAGACATGGATTGGATGAGCTCTGTGTCCCTCTGGGGATCCCGCTCAGCGTGCAGAGGTCTTTGATCTACCTCTATTGAGGCAGTGCCGGAATGCGTTCCATGCTCGACGAAGCGTGTTTCGCCCATGACCTGCAGTGTCAGAAGATCTCCATAGCGATGGTGCGAAGAGTAACCTGATGTAGAAGGATCTCTACACGGCTGAGGAAAGCCCTGTCAGATCCGACCCGGACAAAAGAGGGCGTAGCAAGGCAGGCGGTGCGAAGAAGAGGGGCGAAGCACAACCCAGTGCAATAAGCTGTCCGTTAGCAAGGAATATCCTCGACTTCGCCGAGTAGAAGTTCATTGAAGATTACCCTTTTGATGGTGGCTCTCCCACACACCTCATTGTCCTGCGCCTCTCCCGCCATCTTTCCGCCCTAACCCAATGAAGGTCTGTGCGCTGTACGCCGCTCTTTTAGAGTTGCGTCAACAGAGACAAGGAAGCATAAGAACCACCAGAGCTGTTGCAGCTCTACTGCGGGGCATGCGGCTACCTCACGCGGTCCTGCCGTTCGAAGACACGATTACTCGAGGAACCGTCATGGATGCATGTCCAGAGCTCAACGATGACGGACAATGTGGTATCAGATATCGTCATAGAGGCTCGGCCGCCGAGATATACAATACTGGGATACGCGTTAGGAAGGGATTCAACGAGCCAGGGTGGTACTCACCATTGTTTCCTCTAATGAATGCGTCTCCGTACTTGTTCGTCACTCTGCCGTTGACATGCTCTTCCGTTTGCTCGAGGGCGATGTTCATGTAGCCGTCTAGACACGACAGAATTCCTACAACATGGCACGGTCAGCACATGTCTGGCGACGCAGATTTGCAGGAACTCGGCTCCTGAGCACCACTGTACTACGATCAAACCAGCGCGATCGAGGACCAAGAGCTCACCTCTGTAGTCTACCCCAGATGTCAGTCTGACCACGACGTGTTTTCCCACTACGCCCTTCAAGAAGTCTGTTGGCGATCCAGATGTGGACGGCGGGGGCGGGGGCGGGGGCGATGGCTCTGCGGGGGCAGGCGGAGGAGGGGGCGACGTTGAGTCATCCATTGATTGAGAGTCAAGCCGCAGGCGAGGTCGCGGCTGTCGTCGGCGATATGGTCAGCGTTGTGAAGTCGCGGCGTCGGTGAGCTCGACTTGGACGGAAGCTGAAGCCGCCGACGGTGATGCCCTGCGCGACTTGCCGAGTGAGCACTCGAGCGCCAAACGGCCGCCCACAGTGCTCGATGGTGATTCACTGTTGGACTCTAACAGCCTTGATGACATAGCATAGCGTCGCTGAACTAGCTTGCAAGTCATGTATCGCCCCAAAATCACCATTCCATCAGTCTCTCCTTTGCAGTCCAAGTTGACAATCGACGACCGTCGGCCCCATACAGTACTAGTGCAGTCCGAGTGCAGCCCGAGCCGCCTCAGGGTGTCGATTGGAATCTCAAGCTTACCCATTCAACGTTCAGCCCCAGTGAGAGTCGACGCGGCCTGTGAGAGTGTGTCGTAAAATGCAGGATGACCGTCCTGTGCGGTCATGAGGTCAAGCGGGCCTGCCTGCGCCATCTCACCACGGTCACATACTCTCAGTAGGCCACCAAGGATCCGACGGGCCTACAGTATGCCGGACCCGCAATGAAAACGCATCTCGAGGGGCCTGGCAAGGAAGAGTGTTTGGCGCTCATCATCCAGCAACGGGGCCGGGTCCTAGGGCTTCTTGTAGGAGTGATCTTCAGCTGTACGGAGGGCATGATCTCGTGCGCTATACCTGAGCTGATGTTGGTCTCCCCGATCGACGTCTGAAGATCTGAAAGTAGTGCTGACTGTGGATGTGACTCAACTGTGTTTATGTGTTTCAGGCGCGTCCACGAGGCTTGGCCAAGGGTGGGGCCGAGTGGCATATGTCAGCTGTATGTTGTATCTGTCGGAGAATACGCCGGAGAAGGGACCATCGCACTTTCGCTGACGGTGTCATCGGTCGCCTCTTGCGTGTATGACTCCTTTGTCAAACATCCTGTCAGCAGCAGTCGGCCGAAAAAGATATCGTCGGTGGCCCGAAGCGATGAATATTTCACCGATTGCAATATAATGAGTCAACGTTTCGAATCGAGCTTGATCTCGCGGCGCCAGCAAGACGACAGTATGGTATGACTGGGCATTTCTCGGAGACATTCGCAGGAGAACCGTCTCCGTGTGCAATGAACGCTCCCTCTTGGGCACTCCAGAGCTGCCAGTGTAAGCATGCTCGAGCAGGAGGACTGCTCGTTAGCGCCCGGACGAAGGCGCTTGGATAGACGCCGGGGAACGCTATGACGGCGATCGAGCGGCTGGGGTGCGGGTGTGTCTTCCACTGCAGTTCCTCCGACGGAATCCGTCTCCGCTCTCGCGCATATCATATATTCACGACGTCTCGGTCTCTCAATGACGGTCGAGCCTTTCTCCCGCCTTCCTCCTCGTCGCGCGCGACACTCACGGCATCCCCGCGTTCACGAGGAATCGAGCGTCCAGCGCTGCGCAAGCGAGAAGCCGCATACAGCTATCACGCGACATGAGTGATCCACGGCATCATGATCCTCGCCTCGGAGACGAAGTCCTGGAGGAATCTGAGCACCGCCGCCTTCCTCGTCCTCAGAAGCATGTGCGCATTCCAGATGACGCCGGACACGACGCGGACGCTACTCCCAGTGTCGAAGTGGACGGCAAGAGCTGCACTGGCCCTCCCACTAAACCTCCACAACCATGGTCCAAGCGACTCGCGAGACTCTTCCCCTTCGACCTCAGCTGGATTCCTGCCAACTTGACTTGGTCAAAGATCAAGCCTGTTATCAGATGCGCGGCCGTGTGTTTCGTCTCGGTGATTCTCATGGTCATTCCGAGGGTGTATACACTGATGGGACAGGTGAGCGCGTTCCTGATCTTCAGTCCACTATTCAAGGCTTTGTCGGGCACATGGGGCCAAGACATTGTGTTTCTCGTATCCCTTGGTTCAGGCAGAGTATAGAGCGTTCATGCGACGCTGAAAAGGGAGCCGATCTGGTCTTATCCATGGGTATGCTTAAGTCCTATCATGTTTGATGGCTTCCGGCTGCCGGAGGGAAGCTCAACACCTGTACGACGGATTGGGGTGTCTTTCTCTGAGGAGGTCGTCCACATCCTTTCTTTATGTGCTTCTCCGTCCACAAGCAGGGTACCAGAACTGGGCATCTGAACTGGATAAAGCCCACGCTCGAGACCTGCTCAGCAGAAATATCATATGCCTTGGGTGTTCACTGGTCAGATCGTGGGCTTTCGTGCTCTGTATTGCATCTCAATTATCGTCTCCTAGTCCTGCTAACGTCGTTTGGCAGGGAAGCTTTTTGATTCTGATCTGTAAGCGTCCCGCCGAGTCGCTTGCTGTGAATTGTCGCTTACACTCCGCAGCCTCGTTCCTTGACGCGCCATCCGACCCATTTCTTGCTGTTCTCGAGCACGAACTCATCTTTTTGACGTTCGTCGTCACTGCATGGGCGTGGGTATTCCAGTATATGCGCTTCTCTCGTCTTAGCATTCACAGCTCGTTCAAGGTGGTGTTGCTTAGGCATCTTCCTCGCAAGCCTCGCTAGAGTCCACACCGACTACAGTGCTCCTCTGGACGCTATCCAAACTGCTCAATTTGTCGAAGCGGGACCCACCGTCATCCTAGCTGTCTTCATTTTCCTGGGCAGCGCATTCTTCCTTTACATCAAAGCTCGCATGGGCCCCGGACCCTACCTGTTTCCCACGATATTTGCTTGTATCTGCATCGACATCACGATGACCACGGCGGTCTTGTTCCCGTACCCGTACTACCTCATAGGGCAGGCGATCGCCCTCCCGCTTGCGTTCCACTGCGGCTTGTCTATCTTGTTCTCGGCGTTGATATTCCCTTCCACCATCACTGCCCAGTATACTCGCACCTTATTCAACGTCTTTGCTCCTTTGAACGACTTCCTTGCGCAACACCGTAGAGTACTGACTCTTGACCCTTCCTCGGATGAGTTCAAGACGACTGTGAAGAGCATCGTTGGAGCACAAGGCAAGTCGGAGGGCGGCCTTGGTCAAGCGGCGGCCAACGCGCGGTTGCTCAAGCAAGACATAGTCTACGGCCGATTCTCGCCCTCGAGGATCAGCGAATTTCAGCCGATCGTCCGACGGCTCGTAACCCGCGCCAATGGGATGGACATCTTCTTCACGCTCATCGAACCAACACGCGAGAAGTTTCCCGTCACCCCACTGCCCTCCCGCCCAGCGACGCCCCGTAGCAGCACGCCTGCGAGTACGCGTCCCCAGACGCCCAATACGCCGACGACACCCCTGCCTGGCTCTCCTCCCAACGGCCTGGGCGATGATCCCGACCAGGCCACGCCGCGGCGTCAGACTTTGCAGAAGCGAGCGCTCGAGCAGGCGCACGCGCACAAGTCGTTCTCGCGCAAGCTGCATCTACGGCTTCGGGAGCACCACGAGGAACATCAACACCGCCAAGTCCACTTCTCGCTGCTCAACCTCGCGCACGCTCTCTCGCCGCTCGCGCGCGTGCAGACTTCATCCTCTGGCGAAACGGCGGTAGGCGTGTTCGAGTCGCAGCGGTATATGGCGGTCGAGGCCAGTCGCCTGTCTGACCCTGACGAGCGAGACGTGACGGCAGAGTTTGTGCGATTGCTGCACGAGTCGTGCGATGAGCTCTTGGAGTGTACTCAGGGTGCCTTGAAGGGCGTGCAGGCATGGTTCGCTGAGGTGAGGCGAGGAAGCTCTGGTAGACGGGCCAAGATCGAGAAGGCGAGAGCGGAAAGGTTGGCAAAGCTCGAGGCGCTGAATCGACGCGTCAAAGATGCACTGCAAAGGTTCAGGAAGGAGAAGAGGTGGGGATGAAGGGCAGAGCGAGTGAGATTGAGACTGACTCCCACCTTCATAGACATCGGGTCCTTGACCCGTATCGCTCAGCCTTCGACCCGAAGCACGTACGCTCGCTCGCGGGGATCCACGAGCCACCGCCTCATCGCTACCTCTTTCATTGCTACATGTACCAGTACCATCTAATGCGCTTCTCAAGCATCCTTACAGAAGTCGTGAGTGCATCTCATAGGCGTAATGACGGGTATCGCTAACCACGCGTAGCTCGACGCCATCATCAAGTTGGAAAAGGAGTGTCCAAAGGCTAGGTTATGGTGGCCTGGCATCCCGATCCGCAAGATGCTCGAATGGAGCCCATGGAATCCATCAGAAGACATGGATCGAGCGGACGACGAGGATCCTGGTTCGTCTTCGTCTGCTCGACGCTCTATGGCTCACGTTGACTCGGTAGTTCAGATATCATCCAAGGCATACAGCCAGAATGGAACGAGGATCTTGGCATCACGAGAAGGCGCGATCCCGACGCTCTACCACCCTCGAACGCTTTCCAATATGTCATGCATTGGATCTACGAGGCTGCAACAGCGCTCGGCAGAGGGAACGCACTGTTTGCGTTGAAAGCCGGCCTACTAACAGGTGAGGTCTCGTTTATCATAGCTGACAGCGAGTTCGTCGCTAATCCAGAACAGTGATACTCTGCATCCCGAGCTTTGTGAAGGCATCGGCAGCATTCGCATACAGTACGTTCCTGCTATTCAAATCGTCCCAGACCATCACTCAATGCGATTCAGGGGAACGCTTCGTATGGGGAATGTAAGCGGCATACGTCAGATTCTTACGTGTTTCGCCACGCAAGATTTTTGACAAACTCCCATAGCTTTATGGGTCAGCTCACGCTCGCTCGATTCCGTGGCGATACCACCTTTGGCCTGGTGGCACGCATCATCAGCACTTTAATGGGTGGCTTGGTCGGGACGGCGATGTGGTACGTTGACTATCGAGTCTCACGCATCCCTTGTGCTTGAAGGCTCCATGCATCATCAGGTATATCTCGACCGGTTCTGGCCATGGTAATCCTTACGGCTTGGCAGCTGTCGTCGGCGTCTGTGCACCGTTCTTTTTCTTCTGGCGACTGTACTGGCCAATCCCTCCCATGACGAACATTATCTTTTTCGTCACGACTGCGCTGGTCCGTCCCGTCTCTTTTGGGGATCACCTAGAATGTTGGTTGAACAACGCGTATAGGTCCTCGGCTTCTCGTGGCAGAATACGCACACACTCCTGCCGTTCCGCTATATGGGTTGGCAGCTAGCATGGGTAGGCGTCATGACCTGACTGCATTGAATTTTCCCTTGACGCCAGCTTACCAGAGGAGATTTGTCTTGGTCGTATGCGGAGTCACGGCAGCATTGTAAGTAGTCTCACGCCAGGCCATAGCTGTGTCTGCTGATGAGCTTCTAGCTTGTTTTCTTTCCTCCCTCCATCTACCACATTGAGGAAGTATGAGCGTAAGACGATGTCCACAACAGTGTCTGAGCTGGGGGCCGTATACTGCTCGATCGTCTCTTTTGCGAACACTCGCGAGCACCAAGAGGTGGCGAGAGGAGAGATCGTGCAAAGCTTGGTCGCCGTGCGCCTGAAATTGAAGCGCTCTCTAGTCTTGAAGACTAATATCGTCTACGAAGTATGCTGCCGACTCAGCTTCCGTCACCTTGTTCTTACAGATACATCCCACAGTTCTCGCTACGAGGAAGGTGGCCATCAAGAAGATATCAGAAGATCCTCGACCTACAGCTGTCAGTCGATACGCAGCTAGTCCTCTCATACTGCCTGACCTTCTCAACAGACAAATCGCGTACTTACTGTCACACCTAATGTCCGTCGTCGAACACCTAGAGCCCGCCTGGTCCCGCGCATTTCTGCGGCGAACACGCTTCCTCGATGCCGACTTCCAGGGCGATGTTCTAGCCGTCATCAGTACGTCCTCTATCCCCAGCTTCCCCGCGAGGCAGCACGCCTTGACTTTATGACCAGGCATGATCTCGACAGCGCTGCGCACCGGCAACCCGCTCCCGCAGATCACGCCTTGCCCGCTACTGGACCGTTTCATGGTTCACTCGCACGGGCTGAACGTGATCAGACAAGAAGCGGACGACGATTATGGCCTCCCTCGAACGATGACCATTGACACGCTCGAAAACGAGCAGTACCTGTACGTTCCATCCAGCTCAAATATGTCGTGCTGCCCCTCATGAGTTGACTTAGATGCTTCTCCGTCGGGGTCACAACCGCTTTCGGGATCGTGCTGCGGTTGGACAAGCTTATGGTCGCGACGAAGGAGCTCGTTGGCGAACAGTACCATATCCATGGTATTGGCGTGCCAGAGCTCAAAAGTTCGCCCATGGCGACAAGGCCGCCGAAGGACGCATGAGGCTCGATGCTAGGCTCGACTGCAACTCCATGTCTTTCTCTGTGCAATGTATCGTAGACGATCACACACATCTTCCAAATCGGTCCGGACGAGCCGCCCTCTCAAACGAGATGTAGATGGCCTGCTCCATGTAGGATATCGGGAGGCGGTACTAGGGACAAACGACGTCCACTTCAAAGAGTCGAACTGAACGGCTATTGGGGAATCGTACATATACGGGCTCCAGCTTCCCTTGATGTATCTCTCGATAACTTACCATCGACAACTTCCTATACATCGACATCTACGATTGATATCAGCGTGTTCTTGGATATCGGTCCGAGGTGCCGTGTAATTCGGCCGAAGTTGAGGGTATAGATATCCGAGTGCACACCTCCCACCTTAGTCCCATCGTCTCCCATCGTCCACGTTCACAGACCAAAGTTGTCTGGAGCGAATCGAGACTCGAATAAACTGGAGTGGCTCCTTTGCCTGCTCATTTCTGCCGCCTCGCCGCACCTGCCACATACGAGCCCAGGTCGTCATGCCACCCGCCACATCAGATCAGACTGCCCCGAATCCGCAACAGGGAGAAGAAAGAGTCCAACTCACCGATGTCGCGGATACCCTGACCGATCTGACCACACATGCTGAAGTAGATGCATCCCCACCATCGACAAGTGAGTCGCTTTGGGGATCGACGCGCATGCCGGACACTAGTACAGTGGCTGTCGTTACAGTACGTAGCATTTCCCCACTATATAGAAGCTGCAGTTCGAGCTAATGATGATATGTATTTTCATACGTGCCGCCGCCAGTTGGCATATTTCTGGCACCTTCCTGTACTCGGAGTCGCATATCTAGCGCACAGCCGCTTCAGGAAGCTCTCTCCGCGCATGCTCCCTACGTTCACATCCATGAAGCTACGGGAAGTGTATGCTGCAGTTGCGTTGTCGATCGCATGCGGCAACGCTGGTGCTGTAGCCGAGATCGAGATCACCGTCGCAAACAAATTCGCAAACCTGAGAGCCATCGAACAAATGATCCGGGGATGCGCTGAGCGCATTCGTAATGACCCACCGTTCCGCAAGAGCTTGGAAGACGTAATCGACACGACAGCATGGAAGGAACTTACCCCGACCTTTCGAGAGGTCCTCGAGGGTGAGAACCCGTGATCCTTTCTCGGCTTGCCGTGGAAAGCAGGGTGCAGTGCTCATAACATGACGCTTACCGTGCAGAAGGATTCCGCCGGTCCGGCCTCTTGGGTCGACTCGAGTGGTGGAAAGATCATTGTCGGTCGGACGAAAGGACCTGGTTGATTTCGGCTTTCGCATGGCTGGCGCTCTGCCACTTCAAGGTCAAGGACAAGCAAGACTTCGAGGTCTGCGTCACACATCTGGCGAACACCGTCTGCAGCCATCCCGACAAAGACTTCCTCGTACGTGGTCGGCTCTCACCGTCGCGCCTGTCGTCGTACACTTGGACTGATGCGTTCCCCCGGACTGGCAGGACTACGTCGACAGACCAATGATTGCGTTTGCAGTCTCGGTTCCCTTGGCGATTCTGGCACGTCGGTCGGGGATCCCTTGGCTTTTCCGATCCCTCAATGGATTGCAGCGCGTTCTGGTAGGAGCGATGATCTACTTCGGCCCCGCTCAAAAGTATCAGCACTACGCGTACCTCAAGAAGATCAGAGACCCGGCTGCAATGGTGAACATTATCGAAGAATCGAGGTTGAAGTCTAATCCGGCCCCTGATACGGAATCAGCTTCGGGCTCCACCTGAGGTTGGAAGCTTACTCGCTAAGGACTCTTACAGCGGACTCAGCGAGACTGGGCCAGCCCCGGACGGCCTGAGGGTGACATGGTACTTCATGACTGAAGTGTTTTGCGGAGGCTTCAACGTCCCTCTCTGGCTGCGTATGCACCTCATGATTGACATCTACGTAGTAGGGCCGATCCATGCCTTTCGCCTCGAGGTCGGCGAGCATGCTTGCCTGGAATCTATACGGCTACCATCCTTTATTCATCACGATCCGACTGTAGTGAAGCCTCCCTTACATAAGTGCCGCAGCGCCTGCGCCTCTCCTTTGCACTTGGGGATCCTTCTGTACCGGAGCGACTCCTCTTGTATCCTCTGCAATATGTGATCAACATTCTCACGCTGTGGAAGATGCACGTCTGGCATACTATGTCTAACTGCTTCGCAATTATTGTCAGTGACTCGATCGGTGACACTTGTCGTTCTCCTTGCAGTGAACAAATGGTACTGTAGTGTAGGTTCGGCAGCGTGTGCCGAGGCGCAAGGCTAGTACTGCGTGGCCGGCAAGTCTCAATAAACGATTGAATTTGCGGCATCTCCCCTCCCATTGTTTGGTCCGAACTTCTGATTGACTCTTTACGGTCCATGCACTAGACTTCGGTATGTTTCTCCCGAAAGGAGCTCTTTGAGTGCCGACAACTTCCCGGAGAGAGCTTATAAGCCCACCGTCACCTCTTTTTCCTGCTAGCCCACTGTCCCATAGCCTGCAAGACTTCATGCAACCCCAGCCTTATCGCCCAATTCGGCACCCCGCTGTGTCGCCGTCGAGTACCATATCCCGTCGTAATGCCTCGCAATCTGCACACTATGTAGACGTAACTGCTCATACAGCGGTCGATCTTGGATCGAAGGTATTCAAGCTCAAGTATCGGCCTCCTACTAACCACAAAGCCTATGTAAGTCGCCACCATAAGACATGGCACAACTAGTTGCAGATCAGCTCAGTCGCGTCCACCATTCTGCAGCGGTTTTATACATGGGCATGGCCGTTCATCGGCATCGGATACCTCATCCACTTGCGCTATCGCCGCCTCAGCCCTCGCAGGCTACCCACGCTGACGCCACTTCGCATAACGGAGATCTACCTACTGACGGCGCTATTCCACCCAGTGTTTGTGGAGGCGCACGTATTGGAAGTGGCAACTTACTTCAATCGGGACGTTTGTTCCGTCCAGGTCTGTGCGCGGCTCTATAATCTCGGTGCACTGCCTGTGTTACAGAAAATGAGAAGGAACAACGAAGTGGGCGATGACAAGATACATTCAGGTACGGTGGTTTCCTGATATGTTGTAACGTTTATGACATCCACTCATTTGCTTGTCAGAGTTGTGCGGGTACCCAAAGGATGGCAGTCTAGCGGCCAAGTTCGTGTGGTGGTACAACCACGCATGGTCCGACCGGGTGTCACGGAATCTGGTGGTGCAAGACTTGTACATTCCTGGTCGCCTATTGTTTGACCCGCCCATATCGGCTCATGATTGGGACATCCTGATCACCCACATCGCGAACACAATACAGGGCGTTGACGGCGTACGCTGCATGGTGAGGGCTCGTGTGCCTTCTAACTGAGGTGACTAGCGGCACTGAGCTAAAGAGCAGCTTGATCCCACGCGATTCGCGTATGCTTGCGGAATCATCACGCCAATCGCCATGGGTGCAAGGATCTTTTGTCGCCCTTTGATCTTCATCCCGTTGAATATTGCGCAGCGGCTGCTCATCTACACCACGTTGACGCTCACATTCGCGCGCTTTTATCAACATTATCGGTACCCGACCACATTCCATGACTTGAAGTCAGTCGTGGAATTCTTGCACAAGGGCCTCCCACAGCTCGAGAAGAACGTAGAGGAGGTGATGAGGAGAGGTTGGAAAGCCGATCTAATTTAGGGGCCAACTCCTTCCGCTTGACGAAGCCAGCTCGGGCAAAGACCAATGACGGATCCGCCCACCGGGCAGGCCACGGCTACATCAATGTCACCAGCTCTTCGAACGAGTCCACGACCACGTCTACCTCGCCACCTTCCGTCTTGCTCTTTACCAGTTCCCTCACACCAGCATCTTCCGTCGGTCGGCGAACATACACCGTCTTCATCCCGTGGCTTGCTGCCGCACGGAGGTCATGGATGTGCGCAGCGACCATGGCGCACTTCTCCGGAGGTACAGACAGATGGTGAATCGCGCCGAGGTAGACCTTGGGGTTCCTGCGAGGAATGAGCGGATGAGCCACGTACATGGCGAGCCCCGGGAAAGACTGACGGTTTGTATGACCCCAGGAGCTCTCCGGAGAAGACCACATCCCAGGGGAGGTCCGCGTGCTTGGCCTGCGACATGTAATGAAAAATGCATCCATACTGGGCGCCATGTTCGCGGAAAGAGCCGTACCATGTTGACGAGCAGACGCACGTTCCCGTTGGACAACGTCCCGATGACCGCTTTCTTCTTCATTCCGTAGAGACCCTTGCTACTGTCCGGCCATCCTATACGTTCCAGAGACTCATTATCGCCTGTATTCTGTATCATATGGTCCCGAAAGGGTTTCCTGGCAGCATACCGTCGAGTTTATGCCAGAACTTGACCATTTCCTGCCTTGCTGAATCATCCCAGCGGGAAACGAGGTGTTTCCATCTTGGAGATTCCAGCATGCTATCGAGGATCTGGTCGACCGGAAGCGCAGCTTAGCATAATAGATCACTCGGCAGCCTATTTCTGCGTGCCTCCCTATGCAAGATGTCTACATTGGTGGATCCATGTCCACCGTTGGCGATCCGGGCGCTACAGCCGTAAAAATATGGAGTTCAGAACTCTGAAAGCATGGCGGAGTTGTGCACGGAGGTCGATGCTCAAATGATCACTCACGTATGTTCTTTGTAGCCGTCCCGCCATTCTTGCGCGAAACTGCCCCAGTCTAGAGGGGTGAATCTTTAGTGTTTACCGACAGCAATACAATCGCTGCTAGCCAAAAAAACACGGTATATGCAAGCTTGGATTGTTAGGACAGACCTTCGCTCTGTGTGCCTGCAAACTCGACGAGCTGCTGTGTGACGCTACCGTACCAGTCCACGACAGTGCCGAACACGTCAAAAACGTATGCCTCGACGTCTTGCAGAGGCGTCGACATTGCTGTGTGTACTACAGTGCGCTTACCCGTCGCCGTTGCATGGGAAGACTTACCGGGCCAAGGAATCCAACGGGCTCCCGCTTGTTTCTTCATGTTTATCGTGATTCACATGGCTCGAGCCACAAACACATTAGTCTGACTGCTACGCTGCACAGCCAGGCATTACAAGACTGACGTTCAGTACAAGTCTAGTGGTCCACAAGCTATGAAGGGGGAGAGGAACTATGGAGCAGGCACCGCCGCAACGGTCTTTTCACCCTGTCCCGACGCACCGACCTCACATGCGCTCACCTCGAGCGCGCCGTCCTCGCCCGCCTTCATCGTGACCTCCAAACGGGTAGTCCAGCGGCCGCTCCGCTGCCTCGCGTGTTGCGCGGTGAAGGACAGCGACGTCAGGAACGTCTCCTTCTCGACCGTCTTCTCCTTCACCTCCTCTTCCTCCTCCTCTTCCTCCTCCTCGCCCTCTTCCGGCGCACCGTCTTCGCCCTCGAATTTTGGAGGCTTTACCTTCTCGACCTTCACCCCCTCCTTCGCCTCCCACACCTCAAAGCCTACCTTCTTTTCGCCCTCTCCCTCACCCAGATCAACGTCGAACGCGACAATGCGGCGCGCAGGCAAAGGCGTCTCCCTCAGGACGACGGGGACCCACTGGCCGCCAAGCGAATCCTCGCCCGCGCTCTCCTCAGGGAAGAGCAGCCCGATCGTCTTCGACGTCGCCTTCGCCTGGGTGTACTGATGTCCGTGCGTGAACGACGCTTTCACCTCGCGCTCCTCCTCGGTGCTCTCGCCGAGCTGCGCGAGAATCTTCGCCTGCAGCGCGGCGCCACGGGACAGGATGGTTGTGGGGTCGCCCACACCACCACCGACCACGGTGCCCTGCTTGAATGGAGTGACGATGGACTCGGGGAAACCAAGGGACAACGCCTCGTCTAGCCCTGGAAGGCTCGCCGAACCACCGACGTACACGATCTCATCAACGTCGTACAGGTCAAGGCCGGCAGCCTCGACCAGCTCCTTCACCTTCGCGTACACGTGGTCGTAGATCGAGCGTACCTCCATATCGAAGCGGAGGCGCGTGATAGTACCCGTGAAGTCGAGCCCATCCTTGAGCGACTCGACCGAGCACGTCGCAGCGCCAGGCGAAGCGGAAATGGTCCGCTTGGTGTGTTCGAGCGCGAGTCGGAGCTTCGCCTCAGCCCGGCGGGCCTGCGCGTCCGTCGCGGGGCACACATTCAGCGGCGTCTTCGTCTTCTTCGTGAACTCCTTCGCGAAGAACTTGACGAGCTTGTCGTCGATCGCGTCGCCGCCGACAATATGGTCCGTGAGCGTCGCGAGCGAGTGGGCGAGGCCATCGCGGATGGAGAGGAGGGAGAGGGAGAGCGCGGATGCGCCGAGGTCGACGAGCAGCTGCGTGCGGTCGACGCTGAGGCCCTCGGGAAGCGGGCCAGAGGTCGTGCAGACCGCAGCGGCGCCGGCCTCTTCAAGGAGCTGAAGGACGGTGATACCAGCGTCGTTCGCAGCCTTCTCCAGCGCGTCCTTCTGGGCCTGCCCGAACCAGGAGGGTATGGTTATAACCGCGCCCTGAACCTTCTTGCCGAGGAAGTCCTCCGCGGACTTGATCAGGGACCTGAGGAAGATGGTCGTGACCTCGGAGACGGTGAGGATGCGGTCAACAGGGACTGGCTCCGAGCGCGGAGTGGCGGTTTTTGAGGCAGAAGGGGTGTTGATTGCGCTGGTCGGTAGTGGAGAAGGAGCAGGCTGGAGGACCTTGACTTTATACGCAGGCTCGTCAGGGATCTCGGGATGTTGAATAACCGGGGCAGACGTTGGCGAGGAGCTGGCAGGGATCTCAGAAAACCTTATAGCAGCTGGTCAGTACATTTGCTATCAGCACAGGAAGAGGACAGGAATGTACTTTTTGCCAATGAGGTTGCGGAAGCCAGTTATGGTGTTTTGTGCGTTCTTCACGAGCTGGTGCTTGGCTTGGTTGCCAATGTACTATGCCGGCCTGAGTTGAGCTATGGCAGCGGGAAGAAGTGCGAATATTTACCATTTCCTCGCCGTGGAAGGCGATGGCGCAGGCGATCTGACGTTCACCGTCCTCGTTTGCGATGCAGTCGGCGCCGCCCTCCTACATACTCCTCGTCAACACCATCGAGAGGACAACCAAAGTAAAGCCTCCCAAACCTTTGTGAGGGCCGCAATCGAAGCGTATGAGTTCCCGAAGTTGATCCCGACGACGGTGGGCAGCGCAGAGACTTCAATAGGTGCCTCCGCCGTTCCGTTTGGTTGAGCTGCCATTTTTTTGGGGGGATAAGCCTTGAAGGAAGGACAGGGATGGTGAGGAGGACGAGGTCGATGAAGACGAGGTCGCAAAGTTCAGATCCAAATTTTGGAAGGCGCTAGATAAGATAGACGCCCAATGTGATCGAGGTCGCGTAAATGGGCGCTAACACGTACACCGTCTTTCTGCCCCGCTCCTGCCGCCATCTCCGTACGAGCACACACAGACGTGATCTCTGCGGTCAAATCGCGTTAAGTACGCAGTAAATACAGTTGGGTACGAAGTCTGAGAAGCAAAAACGCTTAAGGTACGATCTCTAGCATTCGATATCATCGTCGGCGGTCCTCGGGTTGCGCAGGAACAACTCATACAAGCCCGAAGTACAGTCCATCTGCTTCAAGAAGCACGAGCGAAACCATGTCTTGTAGCCATATCGGAGACATTTCTCGTCTTCAATCCCCGAAACTCTCTCAATCAGTTCATCGGGAGGAATGCACCCAGTGCTTCGACAACCAGGCGCGCAGGCCTTTGCTCAGTGGCGAAACACCTGTACTGACGGCCCATACAGGACAGTCCTCTGGGAATTGATGTCTGCTTGACCTGCTTCAATGGAGGATGTCTTGACAAAGACAGACATCACGCTCGCTCCCATATTGCCAAAACCGGGCATTCCTTCACCTTGAATGTCAAACGGAAGCTCAGACCGTCGGCGAACCGCGTAAGCCTGGCTTTGACCTCCCCTTATTCGTCCTGTTCACTTCGCTTGGATATCGTATAGACAGACGAGGAAGAGCCTCCCGCAAAGATGAAGAAGCTCGCCATCACCGAAGAGCGTGAGGAAGACAAGTACGAATACAAGACCGTACTGAAGTGCTGGAAATGTGACCCCGAGAACGGGCTCGAGATCCCTGAGGCGTCCGACGACCCGCACGTCAAGTCCGTCATCGACGGCGTCATGACCTCCATGTCTTCTGCCCGCCAGTCCGAAGTTAAGGCTTGGGAAGAAGAGATCACGCCGTGCGAGCATACACTCATGTTGGAGCAACATGCCATCGGTCCCATCGCCGCGTCTGGTGCGCTTGATCCCCTCACAGACTGAATCTCTAATGGAACTCACCCGTGACTCAGGGCTTGCGCATTGTTCGAAATGCGACCTCAAGGAGAACCTCTGGCTATGCCTTACTTGCGGCTCTCTTGGCTGCGGTCGTCAGCAATTCGGTGGACTCGGAGGAAATGGACATGGTCTGCAGCACTATGAGGAAACCCGTCATCCTGTCAGCGTCAAGCTGGGCACGATCACGCCGGAGGGCAACGCAGGTATGTCGACCGATGCATGGGCTACCATGTCTGCATACTAAGTCTCTGCAGATGTCTATTGCTATGTTTGCAATGACTCGAAGATCGACCCGGAGCTTGCAAGGCATCTGGCCACGTTTGGCATCAACGTGCAGACGCAGACAAAGACGGAAAAATCCATGACAGAGCTTGTATGTCTCCCTTTTCGTCGATGTTGTGCAGTCGGTCACTGACATGGGCTATAAGCAAATCGAGCAAAACTTGAAGTTTGACTTCTCCTTGACTGGAGAGGATGGCAAGGCGCTCGAACCCGTCTTCGGACCTGGCTTGACTGGCCTTGCAAATCTCGGGAACAGGTAAGGTCCCCGACGTGTGGAACGCCAGGACCACTCACGCATTCTCCTAGCTGCTACATGGCATCCGTGGTGCAGACACTGTTCTCCTTGCCAGCCTTCCGCCAACGTTACTACCCAACGGCAGCGGCACATTGGGCGACCTGCCAGGAAACGCTCCCAGCGAACTGCGTCGATTGCCAGATGCACAAGCTCGCTGACGGCCTCCTCTCGGGGCGCTACTCTCATCCCCGGCCCCACCAATCCAACTCTCCCTCCGCGCCGAAGGAGACGAATCCGCTTGCGCACGACACGCCGACGCCCGTGTTCCAGGAGGGCGTGCGCCCGATTGGTTTCAAGGCGCTCATCGGGAAGGGCCACGAGGAGTTCGCGACGATGCGGCAGCAGGACGCGGAGGAGTTCTTCACGCACCTCGTCACCGTCCTCCGGCGGAACGCAAAGAAGGCGGGCGTGGACGAGCGGAACGAGCCGACGGAGATCTTCGCGTTCGGCATGGAGCAGCGGCTCGAGTGCGGCGAGTGCAAGCGCGTGAGGTATAGGGTGGACAGCATGGACACGCTCAGCGTGCCTGTGCCGGCGAGGGAGAAGGGCAGGGACGCGGAGGGAAAGACGCTCTACGAAGAGGTGCAGTTGAAGGAGTGCCTGGACACTGTCACCGGAACGGAAGCGCTCGAATATCTGTGCCCGGCGTGCCAGAAGAAGGTGATTGCGACGAAGTCAGTCTCATGCTTCTAACGGCTCGGTCATCCGATGCTCACCGCGATACCCCACCAATAGGCGTTCTAGGTTCGCGACGTTCCCGCAGGTACTTGTGGTACACGCGAAAAAGTTCCAGCTAGTGAACTGGGTACCTGCCAAGCTCGGTACGGCGAGCGTCCATCGACAAGTTGACATCGCTGACTGTGGTCTCTATAGATATTCCTGTCATCCTGCCAGAGTCGGACGCGTTGCAGCTGGACGAGTACATTGGCCGCGGCCTCCGACCCGGGGAGACAGAACTCCCGAACGATGAGGCTGGTGCGTACTCTTACGCCGTGATCCGTGAGACTGGGTCTGACGTTGTTCCAAGCCGCACCCGGCTTGCCTCAGTTTAACGAGGCCGCTATGGCCCAGCTGGAAGCGATGGGCTTCCCGACGGTCCGATGCCAAAAGGCGCTGCTAGCTACTGGCAACAATGACGCCGAAGCCGCGATGGAGTGGCTTTTCGCGCACATGGAGGATCCTGGTAAGTTCGAGGATTCAGTCGCGCTGATCCATCGATGTTGACGACGATCACCAACAGATATCGACGCGCCTATACAGCCCGCGGCGTCCGGTGGCGGTGGCGCGCCAGAGCCTTCTGCGGAGCAGGTCAGCATGCTCGCGGACATGGGCTTCACTCCTGCGCAAGCGCGGAAGGCTCTCCGTGAGACAGTGAGTTATCTGACGCTCTCTAAAGCATCCGCCAATCTGACCGCGGCGACCTTCTCCAGGGCGGTAACGCCGAGCGCGCGGTCGAGTGGCTCTTCTCTCACCCCGACGACACCGGAGAAGACGCGCCAGGCGGGGCAGCGGCTGGTGGAAGCCAGCAACAGAAAGGGCCGGGAGGGTCGACCGAACTCCCGGCGCGGTACCGCCTGAAGGCGTTCATCTCGCACAAAGGGCCGTCGGTGCACTCTGGGCATTACGTCGCGCACATCCGGACGGACGAAGGGTGGGTGCTGTTCAACGACGAGAAGGTGGTGAAGGCGGATGCGGAGAGCGTGCGAGAGCTGAAGAAGCTCGCATACTTGTACGTGTTCGAGCGGGCGTGAGGGTCGCGCGCGGCGGTGTATCGCGCGATGCTTGACTCTGGCGTTGGGGTAGGAAGTGGAGACCAAGAATATCTGGACGATGCAACAACATGTACTACGAGGCAAATCGACTGATGTTCTGATCCTGAAGCAGATGAGTTTTTAGTTGGGGGAGTCGAGGCAGGCCGGATGCCCGTTTAAATTCGCAGCGAGGCGCGCGAGAGACACGGTGCGGACATTGGAACTCCGACAGGCAGGCTTTTTCCAAGAGTCGATTGCACTCGCTCTCGCTCCCTCGCCTTGATCACCGTCGCCCGCCCTCTCCGTCCCCGACATCGTCCCCCTCGTCGCCTCCAACCATGTCCTCGCACATCCCCATCAACCAGGTCGACCCGACCGCGCCCACGCCCCAAAACACGCCCCTGACGCACGCCCCCATCGCCGCCGGCCTCTCGCGCCCCACCGTGCCCGACATCACTGAGGACAACGAGCAGGAGGAGGAAGAGACCTCCACCGGCGGCATCCAGCAGGCCATGCTCGGCCTCGTCCACGGCAAGCTCTCCGGTCTCGTCGGCAAGAGCTCCGGCTACGTCGAGAGCCTCCCCGTCGAGGTCAAGAAGAACATCGAGGCGCTCAAAGGGGTGCAGGCGAAGCAGGTCCAGCTGCAGAACCAGTACAAGCGCGAGTGTCTCGAGCTCGAGAAGAAGGTGTGTGTACCCTCCGCCGAACGTCTTGCAGGTCCGTTCTTTTTTGCGAGGACGATTTTGTCTTGTCGCCCGATGTACACCTGTCATTTCCGCGCGAATCTGCAGATCGGGTCATCCTCGTCCATCGGGATGCTCGTCTTCGTCGCGCAGGACGGCAAAAACACGGCACCTGGTGCGAATATATGCCGATATCTGTGAAGACAGCTTTCTCGGGCAAGAGAAGGACGCGCCGTCGGCCGTCCCGCTGAATGGCTGGTCCGTCCGCGAGATGTCTTACCCACCGTTAAGACGTCTTCGCGGCTGGATCCGCACCGCAATCCGGATGCACGAGCACGCCTCGTGGAGGGGCGATCATGAACCGCTTTTCTATTCGTCGTCGTCCTGTTACTTCACCGTGGATCCTGCACTACCAAGAGATAGGGGAGCGTTACAGAACATAGCTCTGGCAGCATTGGTTCTGTCATCCCATGCTCAGCCGTACTAATCTTCTCCCTCTGTCCAGTACCTCGAGCTTCAAAAGCCGCTGTATGACCGTCGTCAGGCGATCATCACCGGAGCGGCACAACCCACGCCGGAGGAGATCGAGGCTGGCGAGCAACTGTCGATCAAGGACGATCCGGACTACCAGCCATTGCCCAAGGACGTCGCACCCGCGACCTCTGGCATACCCGAGTTCTGGCTGACCGCGCTCCGGACACACGTCGGCTTCTCGGACATCATCACAGATCGCGACGCGGAGGCACTGAAGAGCCTCACCGACATCCGGATCGAGTACCTGCCCACGAAGGACACGAAGCCAGGCTTCAAGCTGCGGTTCTTCTTCAGGCCGAACGACTATTTTGAAAATGAGGTGCTCGAGAAGACGTACCTCTACCAGGAGGAAGTCGGCTACACGGGAGACTTCATGTACGACCGTGCGATTGGGACGGAGATCAAGTGGAAGGAGGACAAGGACCTGACGAAGGAGTTCGAAGTCAAGAAGCAGCGCAACAAGAGTGAGTAGCGCACCTGGCGACGCCATGTACGCCAACCTGATGACGTTTTGGCAGACACGAACCGTACGCGCCTTGTGAGGAAAGCGCGCCCGACAGCGTCGTTCTTCAACTTCTTCAATCCGCCTCAGCCGCCTTCAGACGAAGCGATTGAGAGTGGCGAGCTGGATGAAGACGAGCTCGAAGATTTGGAGGAAAAGCTGGAGATGGATTACCAGCTCGGCGAGGATCTCAAGGAAAAGGTCTGTCGCGTCGCACTTCTGTTGTTTTCCTCCCTCGGCTGAACTGGACGATGCGCAGATCATTCCGCGTGCGATCGATTACTTCACCGGCAAGGCGCTCGAGTACGAGGACTTTGATGCGAACGAAGACTTTGAGGACATCGAGGATGACGATGACGAGGAGGAGGACGAGTTTGACGAGGATGTATGTTTGTATCCTTCTCCTTGCTCCGTTATGCCGTGCTCACCCCCGTCTGTGTCCTGCAGGAGTCCGACTCCGATGCCGACACACCCGCGAGGCGACGCGCTCCGCCGAAGGGTCGCGGCGCGGGCGCGACTGCGAGCTCGAATCCCGAGGAGTGCAAGCAGCAGTGATCTCTTCCTGTACCGCGCCTGATCCTTCTGAATCTCCTCACTGGCCTCTTTTGTTGCTCTCACATCTCCCTCGCTCACCCCCAATGATTTGATGTCTCACTGTCACGTCCACCCTCACGTACAACGGTCCGGGCCCGATGCTCTTTCAAATCTCCTAATCTAAGCCGCCCTTCGTTATCGGTACTCATTCTCATTGATCCAACGTGTATCACCCACGCACCGTCCGTCGAGCCCGGTCGTGCGTTGCTGCTGCCCACTTCCGCGTTTTCTGTTTTCTCTTTCACGATCCCAAGTACGAAAGACCGAAAGACTCGCGTGCCGTCCTCCCGTAACCGTAGTACGTCTCGTATACGCCGTCGAGGCTAATGCATATGTTTCCTGGACAATCCAGATTTTGATCTGCAGTGGGTCTTGGGCCGAGCGCGAGTGATGGACGTCCTCCTCAGCATCAGTCCTCTTGAGAAACGTATATATTGAGTCAACGAAGTTCGCGAGCGCTCTCGACGACGACACCGTGCAGTGCTAAGCGCCCGGATAAGCGCCTGTGGCACGAGTCGCGTCGCGTTGCGCGTGTCACGGTGTCCTGTGTTTTCCAAATCATCCGCCCGCCCGACTTCAGCCACCTTCCGCTCACAACCACAGCCTCCGCGGCACCCACCCACAACGCTCCCTCACCGTCGCGCACTTCCATGAGACAGACATGTCCGGCCTGATCTACTCTGAGCTCGCCAACTGGGACGGCAGCCTCTCCGTCTCCGGCTCTCAAGCGGCCGACACCACGCGCGAGCCCTCGCTCTCAGGCTCAGGGTCGCCCCCACCTCGTTCGGCTCTGACGTCGGTTCATTCGCACACGTATGCTGGCCAGAACTCTACTGGCTTCATCCTGGGCGAATCTCAATTCCTCTCCTCTCCTCACGCTTCTTCCTCTGGTGCTGTCCCGACAGCTGCGGCCAAGGACGGTGCTGCGAGCGCAAGCCATAGTCCTCCTGCAATGCATGCTGATGCCCGCCGAGGCAGCCCAAACCTGACTCACGGAACGCGCTCCGACGCGTCGAAGACGGTGAGTCCACGAACGACGGAATGTGGGTTCAGCGGATGGGAAGCTGATGCCGTTGGTCGATCGCGTCGCGCGCTTTTGGGTCCGTTTCTTCGCCAGGTCCGTACCCCGCAGCGAGTTGCACGCCAAAGTCCTCTGTTCACCCCGGAGCCCGAATATGTGAGATCGCTGTCGATTCGCTCTCCGTGCGACACAAGGTCACTGAGACGAGAGCTAGGTGGCTGAGCACGTCCCTAACCCATCATCAGTATCGAGAGAGGCGCAACCTGAATATCACGAAGTTCCTTCAAATGACAAGTCGGACGCCATCAAGCGGAAAGCACATACTACGAATTCTGCCATGCAAGCACAAACAACGTTCCCTACTGTACACTCTCAAACCTTCGCCCCCGCCCATGAAGTCTCTCAGGTAAGTAGAGACACGTACATTCTGCGAACCAGTATTTGACCTTTCGCTCCTTCGCATCGATGCTAATGTGAGCAGTCGCCAGTCATGACAGGCAGAACTCCACCACCATGGACTCGCAGGCTCTCCGCACCGCGGCCGCTAGAAGACCACCCGTGGGAAGGCCCCGGCGATTCCGTGATGGAAGAGGACGGCGGTTCGCTTGATGCAGACGGGGAGACGGATCACGATAGCATGGTCTCCGTCTGCGTCGTTTTGAGCAGCTCCAAGATGGCCGCCTCCGTTCAAGGAAAGGACGCGATCGTAAGAGGTCTGCTCACTCAATGGCGTTCAGCGCTGACACTGGTGGAACGAAGTCGCGTCCTAGCGGCTCGACAGTGTTGCGCAGTCCTGCACCCAGTTGGGAACGCCCCGCGCGGCAAGCTCGAGAATCGTACACTGATGCGTTCTTGGAGGCGGCCCAGGCGTACTACGTATCACGCTCGGTTCGTACGTTCTTGAGAAGCACAGGTTGTGTACTCACACATCCGTCCTGCAGCCTTCCATAGACAAGGGTCCGTCTCCAAAAACGGGGAGCACACGGCCTCATGCGCCGCAGGTAGACGAGCGATCCACCTCCACCGGTTGGAAAACCGTCAGTCGTCACACGTCCAGAGTGCCAACCCACTGAACTGATTTTCGTCCAGTCGCCCGATCGCAAAGCCAAGTCCACCTCACCATTGACACCTGTCGCGACCATGGATGCCTCACCAGCATCGACGCGAGCCGTACCTAACAAGCGCAGACGGCTCGAACGACCTTACGTCGCGATACCGTCGCTGCCTTCGTACCGGCCGCGAAAGCTGTACCGGCCAGCGCGCGACGTCCCCATATTGCAAGAGCACTCGGTCGAAGCGGACTACGCGACACAGCTGGGTCAAGCCTTGAATCAAGCGTCTTCCACGAATGCCCGGTTGATGCATCGCTCTGCGTCTCCGTCGGTGGCGCCGATCGCAGAACGCCTTCGTCGCCGGCGTGAGACGGCCACTGTATCCCTCTCAAAGAAGGCGTCCTTCAAGGTATCTGCTAGCGACGCTCCGGTGGTACCCAAGAAACGCGGTCGTCCTCCGGGCTCCAAGAACAGAGTCAAGAAATCGCTGACACAGCCGGAAGAGGAGCTCAAAGGAGAGCCGGTGAAGGAGTCGGTGAAGGAACCAGCAGAGGAAGCGGTCGAAAACGACTTGAACTTGCCTGCAGATGGGCTCGAGGCCTATTTTCCATCCACGTACGTCGACATCGGCGAGCTGCCGACGCCGTCTGCGGCGTTATTCCTCGTTGCGTTCAGGGCGCTTTCTAAGGAGCAAATCAAGCATCCGCCGCACCTAGCGACTCCATCAGCTTCTTGTAAGGAAGCCCACGAGCCTATCAAGACCAAGACATCTAGGACGCTTCCGAGGCGAACGCAACCCAAGGCTGTGCCAGTCTCCCGGCCAGCGAGCCCTACTCTTCCAGGTCCCAGCGCTGCTGCGGCAGCCCCCCTTCTGGCAACCCCTCCTGCTGCAGCTCAAATTCATTCCATCCAAACCCCAGAGTCTCCTCGTCCCCCTTCTGAGCCGATGCGTGGGGGCGCAGCCCTAGCCACCCAACCTACTGATCCCCAGATCCTCCCAACCACTTCGTCCGGCCGATTCAGCCAGGGCACCGAACTGAGCGGGCTCGACCTGTTGGCAGACTACGAGCGCTCGCCACCGCCCCTAGCGATCTGCCACTCCAACCGGACGAGCGAAGACGATCCAGCCGCACCCCACTCGCCGATTCTCCAGACAGAGACGTTGAGCCTGAACCCGAGTACCCTGCACCACGCCCCTCAAGCGGAGATCATGCAGTTCAACGAGGCGGCGCAGTACGCCATTGCAGGCCCGTCCGGCATCGCGGACATGTTCGCGGCGGAGAAGGCCCTGCGGGACGTGCACGGTGGATACGCCCTCGACGGCACCGGCGCGAGCGAGCCGTACTTCCCGCACATGGACCTCGACGTGCCCTACACAGACGGCGAGATGGGCCACTCGTGGATGCTCGACCATCAGAGCGCGGCGATGTCCGCGAACGGAACGATCGACCCCTCCCTGCTCGGTGGCGCCGTGCGATCCGAGCCGGAGGTGCGCCCGCTCAGCCCCTTCCCGCCGCCCTCCCAGGCGCAAGTCGCGGGGCCGTCGAAGGCCCGCCAGAGGGCAGAGCGGCTCTCGCCCGCGGGGTCCTCCCACGCGCGCTTTGTGGCGGGCTCGCAGAATCAGGCGCGGACGGCGACCACCACTCCATCTCAAGAATCGGACTCTGATGACGACCGGTCACTCTCTATGAGGCGGAAGAGGTCGCGGTCGGAGCAGCAGCAGCAGCAGTCCGGCCGTTTGCTGTGCGAGATGGTGGAGAAAAGCCCCAAGCGCGCTCGTCGCCTGACCGAGCGTGCGCTAGCGGCTGCCTATGCGTCGGACGAGACTGATGAGGACATGTCTCTCGCGAGAGCCACGAAGAGCACCGGCAGCGGCAAGGGCAAGGGTAAAGGAAAGGGCAAGGGCAAAGGGAAAGAGATCGCGAAGGATCACGCGGATGCGTCTTCTGGCGAAGAGCTGTCCTTCCGCGCGCTCGCGGAAGAGCCCACGTTCTGCCACCAATGCCGGAGGAAGTCCAAGTACGAGAAGATGCGGTGCACAGTCATCAAGAAGGACACAGGCGAGCCGTGCGGCCTGCGCTTCTGCGAGCGGTGTATCGAGAACAGGTGCGTTCCGTCCGTCCGTCCGCCGTCTATGGCGGGTCTAGCTGTTGTGACCGTCTTTCTCACGAACGTACCCGCCCGCAGGTATCCGGACATCGCGTTCGACGCGTACGCCGTGCGCTTCGTCTGCCCGCGCTGCCGAGACGTGTGCAACTGCACCGCGTGCTGCGCCAGGCGCGGCGAGACGTACATCTCCGCGCGCGTCGGGAAGCTGCCCCCCGCAGGCTCCGCAGAAGCGCTCGCGCTCGTTGCGGAGGCGGCGGCGGGAAAGCTCGGCCAGGCCGCCGGTGCTCAGCAGCAGCGTTTGGCCCGACCTGCCGACCTGGTCGGAGGGCAGTACTTTGGTGTCGTGTATGGCTTGACGGGCGAACGTGTCGGGTCGGGCTTCGTACGGGGTGATAGCAGCGGGATCGTCGTGCGCAAGGCGCATTCCGGCGCAAAGCGGACGCCAAAGGTCGTGGCGTACGTCGGCAAACCTCGACCTCGAACAAAACCGCCGGCGCCTCCGAGCGCCCCACCTGAGCAGCATGCCCACGCAGCACCCTCCGCCACTCCTCCCAAGGGAACCACCCCGGTCAATACGGGTGCTCTAGCCGCAGATGCTTCTCCTTCAGGTGCTCCTCTCGACGCCTCCACCGCCGCCGCAGACCCTCGGCCTCACCAGCCACAGCCCGATCAGCCGGATGCCCGCCTCGCGCCTCCTCGCAGGATGTACGTCGGCGACCGCGCCGCGCTCGACAAGGGCACATACGTCCCCATGGAGGTGCTCTTCGCCAGGATGACAGGAGACGAGCAACAAGAGGACCCGGCGCAGGTATGGGCCGCTCCCTCGTCCGACCCCGTCTCCTCCATGGGTGGGGACGAGCAGCATGCCAGTGACGAGCCGAGCGCTCCATGCCCCCCATCCAACGACGAAGTCCAGTGGGCGATCGCGCTCGCCTTTCACGCCGTCCAGGTCGATGCCGTCAAAGGCTAGGTCCATTCATAGACCCTCGATGGAATTTCTGAGGGCGCAGGGGGGGAACGCTATGCCGTCGCTGAACGATCAGCTCCATGGCGTACTTGGTTATGTGGCGCCTGAGCAACTTGGTAGCATACCCGCGCATGTGTGTACGTTCATGGCTATATCATACAGTATTGATGTAATCCGGCCGGTGTTTGACTCCGCCTTTAGCGTCCCACGTTCGACCGTTCGACTGTTTATGACAAGTCAGTATTTACGGGGCCGGAGTGCCCAACCCGGCTCCTGCTTGGATCTCTCTTCGTTTGCATCACGTCCTGATGCGTGAAAGAGAATGCATCCGGAGATCGACTGGAGCGCTCGGAACTCGATGCTCAAGTACTCAGGCCTCAGTCATGGCTTGCTTTTCTTTGACTTCCCGAGAGCGTGAGCTGAATTCGAAGAAAGGCGTAGGAAATGGGAAAACGCATATGGGAAGCAAAAAGCGCTCAGACGTTCCAGATATACACTGAGCGGGAGTCGAACCCGCGCCGCTTGCTTGGAAGGCAAGCATGATACCGTTTCACCATCAGTGTGCACTTCGACGCCGCGATTCAAACATCATACTGTTCCACCTGAGCTCCCAACCCTCGATGTAGCGATGACTCGGACAAGACTGATAGCGAACAGACTTCTGAACCAGAGTGCCTCGGACACTGGAAGCTGGGCGTCCTGGTACAACGAATACATTATGAGAAAGACGCGGGAGAACATGAAAGGCAGAGCGTTATGAACCAACCAAAGAGTACAAAGCCCCAGTCAATAGCACGAGGGCGCTGCGTGTCCTAGAGTAGCCTTAGAAGAGCAAGATAATGGAAAGTCCCAGTCCCAGTCTGTACTGTCTGATAGAGTCCTTTCCTTTTCGCCAGGGCTGTAAGCAACTGTAACACCCGAAACAAACTACGGTAAATGAGAGCAGCCGATGTGGTGTAGGACCAAGTTTTCAGGTTCCTCAGACGTTCATGGCGCCGCGCTAGTAGAACATCGCAGCTGAGGCGCATACCTTGGTCACTGAGCGGCTTTGATGAGGTCGGCCGCTTTCTCCGCTACTCCATACAGCGTGCTCGAGAGATGCGCGCTGATCTGCAGAGGCATAATAGACGCGTCGACCACGCGCAGGTTCGTCGTGTCGTACACTGTCAGCTGTGCGTCGACCACACCTACATACAGTGGATGAGCGCCATTTACGCGTCAAGCCTGAAACGTCAGACGTACCGCCGAGGCTGCGCTTCATCATCGCTGCGGTCCCGATGGGATGCGCAACGGACGCGAAGCCTGCACTTGGGCCCGGCTTGACGATCCACTTCTTCCAGTCCGCGTCAGAGCCGCCGTCGCCGTTGTCCGGAACGGTCTTGAAACCGGGCACTGTCTCCCCTACTGACAAGGAGCTACACATATGTATTAGCTTGAATTCTGGGAGTGGTCGAGGAAGCAAACCTAAGAGGAGGGCTCGCGAGGAGCTTGCGGGAGAGTCGCGCGCCTGCGATCTGCACGGAGAGGTCAAAATCGACGCTGAAGTAGTTCACGTTGACCGAAGGCTTTGTAAAGGGATCGTTCGACTGTCGGCGGAGGGTGAGTCGATGGACTTGAGCAGCAGCAGATGTGTCTGGTTTGTAGACGTACCTGGATCGTCACGTTCCCTCTGCTGAACGGCAGGAGCTGCCACATATCGATTCCAAGGTCACTGCAAACGTAGGAGTCAGTCGTCATGTATATTCCGCTCTATTCGCGAAAGGGTACGTACGCAGGGTAACCTGTATCGAAAAAAAGTTCGGCCACAGGCGCTGATTGAAGTTTCGAACACCTCCGGTCAGTTTTGTCTTCGGTGACTCATACGTGGAGTTCAGACCCACCATTGTGATTGATTATGAGGTCTGCCTGGACTTCAAAGATGGTGCTAAGCGCGTCGGCGGACAAGGCCGAGCCAGCTTGAGACTGTGCCCAATCCCATAGTGAAGACTGAATGGTCTGCACTGCTGAATCCGCCTGGTCGCCAAAGATTTGGTACACGTTCGGGTACGCGATGGCGTCTGTGGGGCCATGACCTCCCGGGTTGAAACCGTTGCCCTTCGCTCCGAGCGAGTTCATCGTCTACCGGCGGAATTGAGATTAGACTCCCGCTCCATCATCGCTACAAAGCCCAACACGTACCTGCTCCTGGAGGTTCTTTCCAACGGTTTTGAGATCGACGACAGTATCGATCCCAAGAGGGCCGAGAACGTCCGAGTCACCGATGCCCGACAGCTGCAGCAACGCAGGCGTCTATGACACTCCGTAAACGACAGCTTGGAATTCCGAGGGAGTGTGAGTGATGGAAGTACCTGAATAGCCCCTGCGGCTAGGATGATCTCTCTGCGTGCATAAGCCAGGTACCGGCCTCCGCTACCATCGGATGCGGCAAACTCTACGCCGACAGCGGTTACCGGCGCGTTCGTGCCGTCGAAGACGACCTTAGTGGCTATGTGCTCTATGAGGAGAGTCCAGCCTGGTCGCTCGCCTTCTACGGGAGTGTAGTATGCCTCGATGGAAGACGAGCGGTGGTCGTCATCGTGCCAGTTCAAACTCTGTGTAGAGCCGGCATCAGTCTGTCGGGCCTCACTCGACGTGCGATTGCCAACGTACCAGTGGTGTGATCGAGACACAGTTGGGCGTGCCGCCGTTGAGATCTCTGTAGTGCGGCATTCCGGTCACATTGACGACGGTGTCCACAAATGCCTTCATCTGCGGGCCGCCGTACATCGCATCCGGGAACGTCACCTGCACCGGGCCCGTCGTACCATGGTACGACGCGATAGAGTCCGCTCCCTTAGCGCGCTGCTGGTCGTTCGGCGCGGAGAACCCTTCTGCCTGGGGCTCAGTTCAGTCTCATCTTTGAACATGGGTGAAGGTGAGTCAGGTACCTTTTTCATGTACGAGAAGAGGCCATCCCAGTTCCACCCGACACTGGCTTCCTCGGGCTCGAGCAGCGTGGACCACGCGTCGTATTGGGCGTTCAGCCCGCGCGTCCATGCAGCCCCGTTGATGGAACTGCTGCCGCCCAGCGTCTTTCCCCTGTTCCAAATCGTTCAGTTCGCAACGTTACGAAATTCTACGCCCAAGTCGCATACCCGTGAATGACCTTGCCTTGATCAGCGCCCCATGCCCAGTCGAGGGGACCGCCGAACGCCTCGCTGTAATCATAAATATCGTATACTTCAGGATTCGTCCTGTCATCGCCGCCTGCCTCAATCATGAGTATCTGGAGAGAGGAGTTCTCTGCGAGGCGGGCGGCGACGGTCGTGCCCGTCAAACCGCCACCAACGACAATGTAGTCGTACGTCTGTCCATCCACCCCAGTGGGATCACTCGTGATCCCGGAAGAAGTGCGCCTCTGCGCAAAAGGCACCGCTGCTGCGCACCTCGCAAGAAGCGCGACGGCCACGAGCCACCTTAGAAAGCGCGCGGAGGGCATGGGCGGGTAAGATGGGTCCAACGGGATGAGGGAAACACCCACACTTGCTTGCTCGGAACGGATTGTTTTAAACGAGGGCAAAGGTGCCAGGCGGCCCTAGATGGGCGGTTGCGAGGGATAGTGTTGCGGTCATCCGGGCCCGATGGATGCAGGGAATGCTGTGAACGCGATCCAGGGGAACGAATGGGGAACGGTCTCAGTGGTGGGTAGCTGTAATGGCGCGTTGAAGACCAATGGCAATTTCGCTTCGATGCCACTGTCCGGTGTACGGGACGCGGTTGCAGTAGCGTTCGGAAGATCACTTCCCCCAACAAAGCCTTCAGGCCGGAACACATGACGAGAGAAGTGCCCGAAACTGCGCTTATGCTCGACGTCCGTGGGTGCTCTAAAGCACGAGACACGGTACAACGACGAGCGAGCGTTTCCAGCGGTCTCCCAGGCCCGTGTTGACTGGATAGAACTCTCAGCACGTCAGATCTAGTCAGGTCCGCTGGCGCGCATGGTTGGCAGACAGGAGCAACGATCGCACTGCGGCTTATACAGGTCCCAAAACGGGTGCACCCCGTTGTCTTGTCATATATGGCAAAGGCTTCCAATCATAACACATGCAAACAACCATCACGCCGCTGCACGTCAGTGCGTTCAACTATCAGAACTGGGAACGACTCAAAGAGCATGGGGTTGCAAGGTTCTGAGCTCCAAGCCGAGACGGGAACGTGATAAAATGATCTTGCGCCTCTCACATATGTTGGTACTGGCATACACAGCTCATGGCTTTGGGATTGGGATTGCCTGAATTGCAATCCTGATCACCACGGAGTTGCCTCACGCCGCTCATATCCGATAGTGACCAACATTGAATCTTCCACCGGCGCTTACACGTCCTGTGAGGGTGAAGCATCCAGAACAACGTGTCAATTCATGTGGATAAACGAAGTGATCCCTTGCTGTAGTACGAGACAGAACAGATGGAAGGTGAAAGAGCAACGACTCCTTCATTTATGGGTCGATATCAGGTGTAAGTGCAGTTCCCGGCATTGCTTTCCTGATCGGAATGCCAGACGAATGAATAAAGCGCCCATACGCCGACATGGATGCCCCATAGTTCACTCATGCCGGGTCATGATCATGCTGTAGAGTGCTCAGGGCATGAGTAGAAGACACTTCGGGTTGGGCAGCAGTAGTCAAGCGATTTATTGCTTATAATGTCTTGCCCAAAAGCTGTGGATAAGGTCAAACCCAATTTGCTCCTAGGTCAGATACGCCTATATTCCAAATGCCCGCGCGATCTGTTGCTATGATATGCCTTATGGCAGTATTACCATTACGATTCTGACAAGATGAAGACCCCGATCCCGACTGCAAACCTTCCTTGTAAACCCGAAGACGAGGCGCGTCAAGCCACAGGCGCGTTGTTTGTACTTGTTGCTCTCTGCGCGTCGGTAGGCGTGGTGTCTCAGCCAGTGCAGTGGGTCCGTCATTCTATCATGACTTCCACCAGATCCTCACGCGCATACCTATTGTTTGAGCAGACGGGTTGCGAAAGTCAGGTCAGTGGCTGCAGATGTTGCTAAGGCCCAGAGCTCTACTTGATTCTACAATACGCTCGCAGCGATGAGTCGAGGCGGTCTAGATCACCGGGTATGCACGCAACCTTCGCGAGGTCCGAGAATGGGTCTGGCATGCTTCTGACGGCCGCTTCGCTGTTCAATAACTTATTGATACGCCGGCTAAGGTCCTTGAGGTCGAGCGACCCATCGGGAACCGGAACGCTCAAGAATGTGTAGTCCCATACATGGTGATCTTGTGCATCTCATACTAAGAGGCATCAGCTTCTAACACCGTCCGCCAGCGTCACGAAGTGATCTTTTGCTCGCCAGGCGTCGGATGTGCAATTCCTCCTGCTCAGGACGGGTGTTCTTTGTGCGGATCTACGCATACGGTCAGCGACCGCGCTTGAACTTCCTCCTAAGCGCCCTACAGCTTCCTCGTCTCAAACCTTCATCGAATTATGGGCTTTCCGATTCGTGATAGCTTCCGGAACGAAGACTCACTTATCTATCACGGCATACTGGTGACGTCGTTCCGAGTTGCCGAGCCTGCCCCGGTACTCGTCGTCCCACCACCTGGAGGAGCTGTCGCGCGGTCCTCTTGATACTCGTTTGGAGTTATCAGGTAACTCTATGCCGCGTCTCTTGTGTTCTTCCCTATGCGACGACTTATGCGGCAAGCGGAGCTAGTCGAGACACCAATACCGCATCCCGCCCTTGCGTGGGTGTGTCACGGAGCACGTGACCGACGCGACCTGTCCGTGGGAAAAGAAAATAAGGTCAGAAGTGCCCATTCGCTCGTCATTTGACCCGCGGGGACTGGGCCTCTCTGCAATTCGAGCAGACACTGAATTTGGATCGGCTCGCCTACTGCACTATAACTAGCCGGACGACGGACTACCTATCTTCCCACTACACGTCTCCTCCAGCTTCACCATGGCCGCCGTCGAGCCTCCAGTCGTCCTGCCTACTCTCGACCGTCTAGGCGTCACCTCGGTCCCGTCAGATGTCGACGCCCACGAAGTCTCTGGCCTTTGGCTCGATTCGCTGGCCCAGCACGTTGCTTCGAACGACATCGATGGCATCCTCTCCCAATTCGCCGATGACGCCTGGTGGCGGGACATGCTCTGTCTCACCTGGGAGTTCCGCACCTTCCACGGCGCGGCCAAGATCCGCAAGTTCCTTGAGGATCGCCTTGCCCCGGCGAAGCTCTCCTCATTCAAGCTGACCTCCGCGAAGCTTGAGAGCCCATATCCTGATCTTGCCTGGATCCTCGCTCAGTTCACCTTCGAATCAGAGATCGGGCTCGGCAGCGGCATCTTCCGCCTTCTGCCCACCTCCGATGGCAAGTGGACTGGCTTCACTTTCTACACCAACTTGGAGGATCTCAAGGGCTTTGAGGAGAAGATCGGGCCGAGACGTGACTTCCTCCCGAACCACGGCAAGTGGAGGGAGGAGCGCGAGCGCGAGAAGCAGTTTCTTGATAAGGACCCTACTGTCCTCATCGTCGGCGGTGGGCAAAGCGGCTTGGACGTCGCTGCGCGGCTGAAGCTTTTGGATATACCCGCGCTTGTGATCGAGAAGAATGCCCGCATCGGTGACCAGTGGAGGTTCCGGTATCAGGCTCTCTGTCTTCATGACCCAGTCTGTGAGTGCGCCATCATGTTTTCTGCTTGATTTGCTGCTGAGCCAGTGACCTAGGGTATGATCACATGCCTTACATGCCGTAAGTATCGTAAGAATATCTACCGATTGCCAATAGCTTGACGTCCAGCCGACAGTTTCCCACCATCGTGGCCTGTCTACACTCCTGCCCACAAGCTGGCAGGATGGCTGGAGTACTATGCCGAGGCAATGGAACTCAATATTTGGACGTCCTCCACAGTGACCAAAGCTGAACAAGATGCCAACAACGAGTGGAACGTCACTGTCGAGAAGGCCGACGGCTCGAAGCGGATATTCCACGTCAAGCATGTCGTGTTCGCCATTGGCCTCGGGGGAAATAACCCCGACATCCCCGACATTCCCGGCCGCGAGGAGTATCAGGGCCAAGTCTTGCACTCCATCTATCATAACTCTGCCAAGGACCACCTTGGCAAGAAGGTCCTGGTTGTTGGCGCGTGCACCTCGGGTAATTACATCTTCGTCGGTGATGTTTGGTAACGTCTGACGATGTCTCTAGCTCACGATATCTGCGCGGATTACGTTGAACACGGTGTCGGTCAGTGTCCTTCATGATCTCCTCGGCTATGCTCTCACGGCAGGATGACATGAGCAGATGTGACTATGTACCAACGTGACACCACGTACATCATGTCAACGAAGGAGGGCGCGCCTCGAGTGTTTGGCCGTGCGTCTACTGCATCCATGCTTGAGAAGGAACTACTGCTGAGGTGTTTCTTTCCATCAGACCTGTGGTGGGAGGGTGCCTATCCTGCCGACGTAGCTGACCGTGTCGATGCATCGTTGCCGATCTGGATCAACGAGCAGATCTCGAAGCGTACAACGCACGAAATTGCAGAGGCTGACAAGTATGCCTCTTTCGATCTTTGTGACTGTTCCATTGCGGCTGAGCACGCTCTTACTCCCAGGCAGATTCTCGAAGGTCTGCAAAGAGTTGGTTTCCGCATCAACTTCGGTCATGAGGATGGCGGCTTCCTCTCGCTGACGCGCCGCCGGGGCGGCGGGTATTACCTCGACGTCGGCGCATCGCAATTGATCATCGACGGCAAGATCAAGCTGAAGAACGACAGCAAGATCAAGCGGTATACCAAGACCGGCTTCGAGTTCGAGAATGGCAGCACGTTTGATGCGGATGTCATCCTCTTCGCCACCGGGTAGGCTCCTCCAAGACCTCGCACCTCTGCTTCGTCTCTTCTGACTGCCCTGCGATTAGCTTCGCAAGCCCCGTTTTGACGATTCAAAGGATCTGTGGTGATGATGTCGCCTCCCGCATCACCCCTATCTGGGGGCTGGACGCTGAGGGCGAGCTTCGGACGGCATGGCGCTACTCGGGCGTGCCCAACTTCTGGTTCATGATGGGCAACCTCGCATGGTGCCGCTTCCACTCTAAGCACCTGGCTCTACGTGAGTTCCTCCTTCTGCACGCTCTCCGGCTGGAGTCCTGATGGGGTTGGGTCATGCAGAGATCAAGGCTCAGGAGGAAGGCTTATATCACCTCGAGGCGCGGTACAAATGATTGCCGCAGCGGCATTGAGGGCTATGGGATGCTGGGTTGCGGAACTAGAAGATTACAAGAAGGTAGACAAAAACACTGTACATGTTGTATATGGAATATCTGGGCAATTTGGCGGAAAATTATGAGGATTTGGTGCTCACGATCCGCATTTGCTGTCTCGTCGATCGAGTGAGCGTCGGCGCATCAAGCTTTTGTGCTCTGCAGGCAGGTCAATAAGACGACATCATGGATGGATGACATGGGGTCTGGCTGTTGTATTATATGTCCTAGCAAGGTCATCCACCGCGGCATACTGTATAGAGCACACCAACCGAGCAAATAGCAGACTGACCGCGCAATTGACTACCATGGTACAGCAATGTTTGTTTTTCTGTTCCGGGTTGCTGAGCTGATATCTCGGGCGGCCTGACCCGGTGGTGGGCGCTGGGCGCTGGGCGCCAACCTCGGTGACCATGCTGGCCAACACTTGCCATAGACCACCATCCTTCTGCATCAAACCATCGCTTGCAGAAAGAGCGATACCACTCATGATCCGGTTGGAATGCTTGTTGTTGAATCTGTTGGACTTGGTCGAGTCCATGCGAGTCCGGCCGCGATGCCCTGATGCTGATTTCGGGGTTACCGAGGAGCTCGCGTCTCTAAGAAAGACACCAATACTGCAATATCGACGCGTTGGAAGCGCACTCGAGTAGGCTTGTGGGACTCGAACGGCAATCTAGCGACACCCGTTCGAATGACCTACCCAATGTTTCCGTGGCAGAGCTCGACCGCTCAGGATCCTGGTGAGTTGCCTTTCCTAGCGATACACTGCGAAGAACATCATCATCACGGACGTTGACAACCAAGTGGCAATGAGATTCACTGTGCACTGCCGTTGTTGAAAACACACCCTGGCGCCAGAGAGGTCCAAGTGCGAAGCTCGCGTCGCTTTTCACGCTCGCCATCGGCGCCGTCATTATCAAGACAGGTCATTAGAAGGCCGCTAACGCCGCTTCCTCCTCCATGTATTCGAAAGCGGAGTCTGGAGCTGATTTGCAGTGTCCAAACTGCTCATCGGATGTATTGATAGTCAGCGGGGCAGGAGACTGCTCACAGTACATGTCTTAGGGTCCATCTTTGATGCCGGGTCGCTCGCCGTACAGCTCCGGCAGATCTCTGTGGGCACCCTCCTCGTGGACTACGCATCACATCTCGCCAAGACTACCATCGGCATCCAAAGTACCTTCGCAACGGCGACATTTGATCTGCGTCTCGCATCTCCTGATTGCCTTCGGCGCGGGCCTTGGCCTACCCTCGGAGATACATATAAAGGCATGCTCGCCGCCAGATGGTTTCCTCACGGGTCCTGGTGATTCCCATTCGTTCTTTCGTCCCTCTTTTCTAAAGCCCGCTCTCTTTATACGACGTTTACGTCGTCTTCACGAGTCTCGACGCCATGGTCTTCAGCCCGCTCCTTGTAGCCGCCCTTCTCCCCATCGCCGCCAGAGCAGCGAACGACTGGTCCAAGCCTTGCTTCGGCGAGTGTAACTGGGACATCACTTCGGGTAGCGGCTCCGGCACGGTCCGCATTGTAAGTGATCGTGTTCCACTTGGTATCATTTGCAGGGGGCTGATCTTCCGCGTAATCATACTATAGTCGGGTCCTCAGGCTGCTGTTTCTGATATCACTCCTGCTGCGGGATGGATGATGTTGGACTGCGACCCCAACACTTCGAACCAGGACATTCGTCTTGTGTGCGAAGATCCCGACAAGGGTTGCGACCACCTCTACCAGAACAGCGCTGCAGGCACGCTCGTCCGCCTCCCGCAAGGCGTGAGTTGACTCCGGAACACGTCAAAGGCAATGCTTATTGACCAGGCTCTGTAGTGCGGCTCAACTCCCTTTGCGCTCGTCACGCGCGAGTGGGTGCATCAAGACCAGTCCATCCCCGCCAGCAAGCGGTCGAAGATTGTACGCCGTGACGGCTCTCAGCCAGTCGTCAAGGGCATGAGTCTCGCGACCAACTTCGCAGATATTGACACACCACCGTAAGCCTCATGTGTCAATCGCTGCTGATACGCTCCTCACACTGTTTCATAGGAATGGCAACGTGAGCCTTTACCTCATGGGCTCGTCCATCCCTGGGGCTGCTGGCAACTTCACGGTGGAACCACCCACTGACACTAGTGCTACCAAACGTGGCGTCAGCAGCTGGGTAGATGACACGCTGGGCAGTAAGTATGCCTCTTATCGATACAGGACATTGTGTCACCGTATCCCTTTGCACAGAGCTTGCTCAGGTTCATGAGGACTTGTCGATCGGCAATTTTGACAAGAATATCAGCAACTCGAGCCCCCTCAACTTTGAGAAAGATTTTCCGTTGTTCGACCAGAAAATCTCCTGCCCTCAACAAGGGAGCATCCCCGCCTTCTCTGGAGAAGCGAAGGTAGATCTTGAGGGCAAGGTCAACGGTAACGTCAACTACGGCGTCGCTGCTTCTGGGACTATCATCCCACCCGCGCTCAATGACTTCGGGCTTTTCGTTGATCTCGACGCGACAATTACCGGTACTCTGGCCCTTGACACGGATCTCACGGTTCGTATATGCGCCCATGTCGTCCAGTGGCTGCGACGAAGCTGAACCCAACCGTATTCTCTAGGGCACCATTAGCACCGGCCAGATCCCGCTCTTCTCGGTGGGCATCCCGGAGCTGGACTTCCCTGAGTACGTCAAACGGTTTATGGCCTTGGTCGATATACTGAGTGTTGCTATAGCATCCTGAGCATTGGCCCTACTTTCTCCGTCAACGCTGAGGCAACGGCGTCGCTCGATGCAAACCTCGACACGGGAGTCGACCTGGCTTACACCGTGCAGGGCCTTCAGCTCTTCTTCCCGCCTGGATCAAACTCGCAGGGAGGAACGTATACGCCTGGGGACTCGAATGTCAAGCTCTCTGTCAGTCCGAACGTGACCTCCCACGGGCAGATCGCAGCCCATCTCATCCCTACGGTGAGCAACTTGTGCCTGCGTCGCGTCTTTCATGAAACTGAGAGATGCGCCCCCGCCTCGTGTAGCTCGCATTTGGTATCAGCGCGTTGGGCGGCAAGACCCAGTCTACCATCAGCCTCAATCTTGATGCCGACGCTGCTCTTGATCTGTCGCTCACCGCTGCAGCTGAGGCGTCAACGTCGACCAGCGGCAACGATGCGGGCACGGACTTCGGTGGTTGCGTTGACATCACAAGCGGACTTAACGTCAACGCGGGTGCGAACGCGGACTTCTTCACCATCTTCAAGAAAGATACCTCTGTCTCACTCTTCCAGAAGACCTTTGACCTCTTCAAGGTGCGTAGGCACCTGAGTTTGAGGCGTGACAGCTTTCTCAATCGTGCAATGTCTAGAAATGCTTCGGCAGCAGCAGTGCACGCCGTGCGTATACCGGTCGCGCAATTCACGCTAAGCTCCTCGCGCGTGACGGGGGTATTTCCTGCCCCTCATCACCTCTGGGCGCTGCGGAGAGTGTCGTCAATGAGACGGTTTCCGGCTCGAGGTAAGCCCTACAGCAGCAGTCTGCACGCGAAACGGTAGTGAATTTTCCCTCTCCTATAGTTTGAGCTGAACGACCGTGGCATCTGTTGAACTAGGCTGCTGACTAATAGCAGCGTAGTAAGCGTCTACTGACACGAGGCTACCGGACTCTTGGAGAAAGTTCCGGATACTGTGGAAAGTACTAGACACTGCGGCTCAAGTACTATACAGTATTACATCATAGGCCATGTACAGTAGTATATAAGACTGCTCTGTAGGAGCAGATCTACAAGTCGCTCTTAACCAGCAACCCCTAAGTGCGCCTCTATTCAAAGCTCTACAGGTAAGTGAGCTGAGGGGCTTTCCACTGCGTAACAAGCCCTGCTCAACAGGTTATGAGCCCTGGTTGATGCTCGGATCTGTGCCTGGTAAGGCCTGATCCTGATGCTCCCAGCTCAGCTGGTTGAAGCCTAGATCTGCGCCTGGCAAGGCTGTGATCTATGAGCTCCCAGCATACCTGGACGTCGCCCTAAAGGGGCTTGACGTCGCGGCTCTTAGTGTGCGCCATGCTGGCTGCACCTATGCCGCTAGAGCCTAGGGAGTGTTCAGCATTGCTGCCCTTGGCGCCCTTACGGCTGCCTTGTGTGCGCATGGACGAATGCTGACATTCTGTCTCTACAGACTCCCAGATCAACAACATGTCCAACTCGCTCACCACGCTTGTCCCCGTCCTTGACGGCAGCAACTGGCGCGAATGGTCTTCGCGCATGAAGGCTTACCTCATGTCGCAAGGCCAGTGGTATGTCATCGAGTCGACCCTCCCAGCGGAAGGGGCGGCGAACCGCGAGACGTGGGTAGGTGACAACCACCGCGCTATGGGCAACATCAGCCTTCGCGTGAATGCTTCGATCCTGGAGCGTCTTGCAGCGAAGACAACTGCTGGTGAGATGTGGAATGACCTGGAGTCTCGCTACTCCCAGCAAGGCGTCGCTGCAGTCTTTGCTGAGTTCAAAGCTGCTATGAACGTCGTCATTCCCATCAACTCTCATCCTGGCCCTGCCATGGAAGAGATGTTTGCCCGCTTCGAGCGTCTCTCCACCCTTGACTGCAAGATCCCCTCTTTCTTTCAGGGGATGCTGCTGATCTCTAAGCTTCCTGGAGCATACGACATGGTCGTTCAGCTCACCTCCCAGAACACCGACGTTAAGAAGGTTGATCCGGCTTCGATCCGACAGGCGGTTATCCGCGTGTGGGAGCAGAAGTCGTCAGGAAGGTCTCAGCAGAGATCACAGGGCAGTGGAGGAGAAGCCAAGAAGCTCAGCGCAATCAAGCGCAAGGGCAAAGACCCTTCCTTCAAGCAGCAGCAGCAGCAGCGTCGCCAGAATGGTGATGGCAGCTCGCAGCAGCAGCAGAAGGGTAAAGCCAGGCGAGGGAAGCGTAAGGGTCAGAAGTCTTCTGACAATGACCATGATCACGCTCACCTTGCGTCCACCGCGACCATCTCAGACGGTCCTACTGCGACTGTCGACCCGCGTGCGCTTCTGCGCAAGCCGGTTCGTGTCAATGGTCCGGAGGGGGAAACTAAGTACCCCACTCTCAAGCGTGCTTTCAACCTTGCTCACGAACTTGATGTCACCCCTACTCCTGAGCGCATTCGCACTCTTGAGGGTGTCATTAAGGCAGCCGACAAAGGTGAAAGTACCAGCCGGATCGTCGAGGTTCCCTCGGACACGGACAGCGCAGACAGTCACTCGTCGAAGCGAACTCGCCTTACTCTGGCTGAGCGCATCGACTGGACTGAGCGGGATGATGATGCGGAGACCGTCATCTCTCTTGGCAATGAGGAAGATGACGTTGACATGGACATAGCCCAGGCCGCTGGCCTTTATGAGCAGTACGACGAACAAGTTCGGTCAGTACCTCTTACTCTGCCCTACAGACAACACGCTGACGCGCTTTCCATAGCGGCGATCTCTAACGGCGTGGAAGGATCTGCGGTAGTTACTTTGCGATCCAATGTCTGTAATCTTCGAAATCTATGCAGTCATTCTCGTCTTTATTCAGAATGTACTCGCTGTAAGGGCAAGAGTAAGACCAACCACAATGAGCCATTAATCTGGATGCTTGACTCCGGAGCATCGTCGCATTTCACATTTGACTTGGACGACTTCGTTGAGTACGAACCGCTCCAGAAAGAAATGCTTGTTGGTACTGCCAATGGCGTAGCCGTTGCTAAGGGCTCTGGCACTGTAATGCTAAATTGCCCCCTCAATCCTGGAGAGCACACCACAGTGCGCATTGCGCCGGTGTACTATATGCCTGATCTCTCAATTCGTCTTCTCTCTATGGGAGAATTCCTCCAGGAAGGAATGTGTGTGAGCGGCAACGCTGATAAAATCAGCATATTTGAGGCAAATGGAAAGCCTTTTCTGGCATTCCATCCTCGCCATCCCGACGATACAATTTTCGTCGTTGAATCGCTATCTGCCAGAGATGCGATGTCAATCTTTCCGACGGTCTGTAACATTGATTACCAGACCATGCATCGTCGCTTGGGACATCCCTCCAAGGATGTACTGAGACATGCAAGGGAACACGTCGCTGATTTCCCTACCATTGAGTTTCCTAAGGAGGAACCTCTCTGCCGCGGATGTGCAGAAGGGAAGATGCCACTGCGCTCTTTCCCTCCATCCACTCGACGGGCTTCTCGACCGTTTGAACTCATTCACTCGGACCTGAAGTCATTTCCCGTCGACTCCTACCACAAATACAAGTATGCGATCATGTTTCTCGATGATCATACTTCGCATGCTTGGGCTGTGTGTCTGCGCTCTAAGGATGCTGCGCTCACAGCAACAAAACACTTCCTTGCCAACGTCGAGAATCAATTCAAGACGAAAGTGCAGAAGTGGATGTCAGATGGTGGAGGAGAATACAAGTCCAAAGCATTCGATAACTTGCTGAAGGACAAAGGCATCGAGATCCTCCAGAGTGTTCCGCATCAGCCCCAACAAAATGGCCGTGCTGAACGCCTAATGCGGACTCTCTCAGACAAGGCTGAAGCCATGCGCCTCGAAGCCTGTCTACCTCAATCATGGTGGGAATTCGCGATCGAGCATGCTGTTCATGTGTATAACCGCACGCCTCTACGCCGCTTGAAGTGGCGAACCCCCTATGAGGCATTGAACAGTGAAACTCCATCGATCAAACACCTACGCGTCTTTGGGTGTGGTGCCTATGTGCACTTACCGCCTGCCGTTCGACCTAACAAGCTCTCACCTAAGTCAGAGCTTATGGTCTACATCGGGGTCGCACCCGGAGGTCACGGCTTTAGATTTATGCGGTCTGTTGAACTAGGCTGCTGACTAATAGCAGCGTAGTAAGCGTCTACTGACACGAGGCTACCGGACTCTTGGAGAAAGTTCCGGATACTGTGGAAAGTACTAGACACTGCGGCTCAAGTACTATACAGTATTACATCATAGGCCATGTACAGTAGTATATAAGACTGCTCTGTAGGAGCAGATCTACAAGTCGCTCTTAACCAGCAATCCCTAAGTGCGCCTCTATTCAAAGCTCTACAGGTAAGTGAGCTGAGGGGCTTTCCACTGCGTAACAAGCCCTGCTCAACAGGTTATGAGCCCTGGTTGATGCTCGGATCTGCGCCCATGCTGGCTGCGATCCTGATGCTCCCAGCTCAGCTGGTTGAAGCCTAAGTCCATGCCTGACAAGGCCTGACTTATGAGCGCCCAGCATACCTGGACGTCGCCCTAAAGGGGCTTGACGTCGCGGCTCTTAGTGTGCGCCATGCTGGCTGCACCTATGCCGCTAGAGCCTAGGGAGTGTTCAGCATTGCTGCCCTTGGCGCCCTTACGGCTGCCTTGTGTGCGCATGGACGAATGCTGACATTCTGTCTCTACAGACTCCCAGATCAACAACATGTCCAACTCGCTCACCACGCTTGTCCCCGTCCTTGACGGCAGCAACTGGCGCGAATGGTCTTCGCGCATGAAGGCTTACCTCATGTCGCAAGGCCAGTGGTATGTCATCGAGTCGACCCTCCCAGCGGAAGGGGCGGCGAACCGCGAGACGTGGGTAGGTGACAACCACCGCGCTATGGGCAACATCAGCCTTCGCGTGAATGCTTCGATCCTGGAGCGTCTTGCAGCGAAGACAACTGCTGGTGAGATGTGGAATGACCTGGAGTCTCGCTACTCCCAGCAAGGCGTCGCTGCAGTCTTTGCTGAGTTCAAAGCTGCTATGAACGTCGTCATTCCCATCAACTCTCATCCTGGCCCTGCCATGGAAGAGATGTTTGCCCGCTTCGAGCGTCTCTCCACCCTTGACTGCAAGATCCCCTCTTTCTTTCAGGGGATGCTGCTGATCTCTAAGCTTCCTGGAGCATACGACATGGTCGTTCAGCTCACCTCCCAGAACACCGACGTTAAGAAGGTTGATCCGGCTTCGATCCGACAGGCGGTTATCCGCGTGTGGGAGCAGAAGTCGTCAGGAAGGTCTCAGCAGAGATCACAGGGCAGTGGAGGAGAAGCCAAGAAGCTCAGCGCAATCAAGCGCAAGGGCAAAGACCCTTCCTTCAAGCAGCAGCAGCAGCAGCGTCGCCAGAATGGTGATGGCAGCTCGCAGCAGCAGCAGAAGGGTAAAGCCAGGCGAGGGAAGCGTAAGGGTCAGAAGTCTTCTGACAATGACCATGATCACGCTCACCTTGCGTCCACCGCGACCATCTCAGACGGTCCTACTGCGACTGTCGACCCGCGTGCGCTTCTGCGCAAGCCGGTTCGTGTCAATGGTCCGGAGGGGGAAACTAAGTACCCCACTCTCAAGCGTGCTTTCAACCTTGCTCACGAACTTGATGTCACCCCTACTCCTGAGCGCATTCGCACTCTTGAGGGTGTCATTAAGGCAGCCGACAAAGGTGAAAGTACCAGCCGGATCGTCGAGGTTCCCTCGGACACGGACAGCGCAGACAGTCACTCGTCGAAGCGAACTCGCCTTACTCTGGCTGAGCGCATCGACTGGACTGAGCGGGATGATGACGCGGAGACCGTCATCTCTCTTGGCAATGAGGAAGATGACGTTGACATGGACATAGCCCAGGCCGCTGGCCTTTATGAGCAGTACGACGAACAAGTTCGGTCAGTACCTCTTACTCTGCCCTACAGACAACACGCTGACGCGCTTTCCATAGCGGCGATCTCTAACGGCGTGGAAGGATCTGCGGTAGTTACTTTGCGATCCAATGTCTGTAATCTTCGAAATCTATGCAGTCATTCTCGTCTTTATTCAGAATGTACTCGCTGTAAGGGCAAGAGTAAGACCAACCACAATGAGCCATTAATCTGGATGCTTGACTCCGGAGCATCGTCGCATTTCACATTTGACTTGGACGACTTCGTTGAGTACGAACCGCTCCAGAAAGAAATGCTTGTTGGTACTGCCAATGGCGTAGCCGTTGCTAAGGGCTCTGGCACTGTAATGCTAAATTGCCCCCTCAATCCTGGAGAGCACACCACAGTGCGCATTGCGCCGGTGTACTATATGCCTGATCTCTCAATTCGTCTTCTCTCTATGGGAGAATTCCTCCAGGAAGGAATGTGTGTGAGCGGCAACGCTGATAAAATCAGCATATTTGAGGCAAATGGAAAGCCTTTTCTGGCATTCCATCCTCGCCATCCCGACGATACAATTTTCGTCGTTGAATCGCTATCTGCCAGAGATGCGATGTCAATCTTTCCGACGGTCTGTAACATTGATTACCAGACCATGCATCGTCGCTTGGGACATCCCTCCAAGGATGTACTGAGACATGCAAGGGAACACGTCGCTGATTTCCCTACCATTGAGTTTCCTAAGGAGGAACCTCTCTGCCGCGGATGTGCAGAAGGGAAGATGCCACTGCGCTCTTTCCCTCCATCCACTCGACGGGCTTCTCGACCGTTTGAACTCATTCACTCGGACCTGAAGTCATTTCCCGTCGACTCCTACCACAAATACAAGTATGCGATCATGTTTCTCGATGATCATACTTCGCATGCTTGGGCTGTGTGTCTGCGCTCTAAGGATGCTGCGCTCACAGCAACAAAACACTTCCTTGCCAACGTCGAGAATCAATTCAAGACGAAAGTGCAGAAGTGGATGTCAGATGGTGGAGGAGAATACAAGTCCAAAGCATTCGATAACTTGCTGAAGGACAAAGGCATCGAGATCCTCCAGAGTGTTCCGCATCAGCCCCAACAAAATGGCCGTGCTGAACGCCTAATGCGGACTCTCTCAGACAAGGCTGAAGCCATGCGCCTCGAAGCCTGTCTACCTCAATCATGGTGGGAATTCGCGATCGAGCATGCTGTTCATGTGTATAACCGCACGCCTCTACGCCGCTTGAAGTGGCGAACCCCCTATGAGGCATTGAACAGTGAAACTCCATCGATCAAACACCTACGCGTCTTTGGGTGTGGTGCCTATGTGCACTTACCGCCTGCCGTTAGACCTAACAAGCTCTCACCTAAGTCAGAGCTTATGGTCTACATCGGGGTCGCACCCGGAGGTCACGGCTTTAGATTTATGCGGTCACCCAACAACGTGATCTTCACGTCGGCGCATGCATTGTTCGATGAGACAATGTTCCCTAAATGTCCCGCTAATAAGCGACGACGCACCTCCAGGCTTAATGATGAGCCGGAGGACGACCCATCCGACCGTGAATCGTCCATTCCTTCGGGCCCTGATGATGACGACGATGAGCCTCGTCGTCCTCCCCAACATCTTCCACCAAAGGGACAGGAGCAGGAGCATGACGATGCACCTGAGACGCCACCACAGGCTCGTACTCCTAGTCCGCCGCCGCGTGTGCCGGAAATGCCACCTACGCCTAAAAAGCCTAGGGTGCCTGCACGCGAGCGGAAAGTACCTGTCCGCCCAGGCAACATATACGGAGAGTCTAAACATCCCGTACAACAATTCAAAGAGATAGAGAAGCAGGGGGAGTGGGAAAAAATAACTGGCCAGAAGCCGGGTCGCTCCCGTGCTCCTGTGCCGTCTCGGTCAGAACAAGTTCCCGGCAACAGTTCTGCACCATCCCCTCCGAGCGACATACCTGCTCCATCCGCCTCGGGTGATGTGTCTGGCAGCGCAAATAATGGAGGCTCGGGTCACTCTTCTGACGAAGTCGAAGATGCCCTGCGCGCCGGCAGTGAGACAGGATTGGCAAAACTGTGCCAGGAAGGGGGAGTAGCACTCATCAACTACCTGCTCATGAAAGCGGTACCACCAGTTGATGATCTGCCCGACACGTCCAACGTCCGAGAGTGGACGTACCGTGATATCACTCGCCTACCACCGGCTGAGCAAAAGGAATGGAAGGCCGCTTGCCAAGAGGAGTTAGAGGCACTCCGAAGGCGAAAGGTCTTTGAGTTGGTCGACCGCCCTAAGGGGCGTAAGGTCATAAAGAACCGATGGGTATTCGACGTCAAATCTGACGGTCGAAAGAAAGCCAGGCTTGTAGCCAAGGGTTTCTCCCAGGTCGAAGGTGTTGACTACGACCAGATCTTCTCACCAGTTGTTCGCTTTGAGACTGTGCGCCTCATCCTCGCACTCTCAGCACTCGAGAACTGGCACATAACTGGACTCGACGTCCGTAATGCTTACCTCTACGGGAAGCTAGAAGAGGAGATCTACATGGAGCAGCCTGAAGGCTTTGTAGCCAAAGGCCAAGAACGCAAAGTCCTACGACTTCTGCGTGCTCTTTATGGACTTAAGCAAGCAGGTCTTGCGTGGTGGCGCACCCTGAATGAGTCCATGAAGGAACTGGGCTTCAAACGCTTAGTTTCTGATGCTGGCCTGTTCATCTTTAGAGATAAGAACGGCCTACCAGTCATCGTCGTCGTGTACGTCGATGATGCCCTCTTTTGTGGACCGAACAAGGCACTCGTCGAAAAGATGAAGGCCAAGTTCATGGAGAAGTGGGAATGCAGGGATCTTGGTGAACCCAAAGAATTCCTGCGTATGCGCATTCAGCGTAGCGGCAGCACGATCCGTATAGATCAGTGCGCGTACCTGGAGAAAGTGCTTCAGCGATGCGGCATGCAGAACGCGAAGTCTGCGCCTACTCCGCTGCCTGCGGGTTATCACCCCATGCCTAATACTGGCACAGCGGATTCCACTCTCCGTTCCAGGTTCCAGACCGTCATTGGGTCCTTGCTGTACATCATGCTTGGCACCCGACCAGACATTGCTTTTGCCGTCACCAAACTCTCACAGTTTGCTGCGAATCCTTCGCAAGAGCACCTGAACAAAGCGCTGTATATCTGTCGCTATCTCATTGGAACCAGATCTTACTCTCTGGTCTACAACGGTGCTTCTGGTCTCGGCATAAGTGCATGCACAGATTCGGATTGGGGTTCAGACCCATCCACTCGACGGTCACAAACTGGCTACTTCTTGAAGTTGGCCGGAGGGGTTTTCAGTTGGCAATCTCGTGCACAGAAGACTGTCGCACACTCGTCAACTGAAGCCGAGTATATGGCGATTAGCGATTGCTCACGCCAGGTGGTCTGGATCCGCAACCTTATGAGCGAGATCGGCTACCAACTCGGCCCTATTCCCATTGCAGGGGATAATCAGGGATCGCTCTTTATGGGCTCGAACCCTGTGACCGAAAGTCGGTCAAAGCACATCGACATTCGATACCATGCTATTCGCGAGTACATCGAGAATAAGCAGATTGAAGTATTCTTCGTCGATGGTAGCAACAACCCTGCTGACCTCTTCACTAAGAACCTGGGACATGTCAAGTTCACAAAGTTTAGAGGGGAACTCGGCCTTGAGTTCTATGACTCGGCCTGACTAGCTGCACTCAGCACCCATACGCTTGCGCACACTACCGTGATGCTTAGCGAGGGGGAGTGTTGAACTAGGCTGCTGACTAATAGCAGCGTAGTAAGCGTCTACTGACACGAGGCTACCGGACTCTTGGAGAAAGTTCCGGATACTGTGGAAAGTACTAGACACTGCGGCTCAAGTACTATACAGTATTACATCATAGGCCATGTACAGTAGTATATAAGACTGCTCTGTAGGAGCAGATCTACAAGTCGCTCTTAACCAGCAATCCCTAAGTGCGCCTCTATTCAAAGCTCTACAGGTAAGTGAGCTGAGGGGCTTTCCACTGCGTAACAAGCCCTGCTCAACACGGTCACCCAACAACGTGATCTTCACGTCGGCGCATGCATTGTTCGATGAGACAATGTTCCCTAAATGTCCCGCTAATAAGCGACGACGCACCTCCAGGCTTGATGATGAGCCGGAGGACGACCCATCCGACCGTCAATCATCCATTCCTTCGGGCCTTGATGATGACGACGATGAGCCTCGTCGTCCTCCCCAACATCTTCCACCAAAGGGACAGGAGCAGGAGCATGACGATGCACCTGAGACGCCACCACAGGCTCGTACTCCTAGTCCGCCGCCGCGTGTGCCGGAAATGCCACCTACGCCTAAAAAGCCTAGGGTGCCTGCACGCGAGCGGAAAGTACCTGTCCGCCCAGGCAACATATACGGAGAGTCTAAACATCCCGTACAACAATTCAAAGAGATAGAGAAGCAGGGGGAGTGGGAAAAAATAACTGGCCAGAAGCCGGGTCGCTCCCGTGCTCCTGTGCCGTCTCGGTCAGAACAAGTTCCCGGCAACAGTTCTGCACCATCCCCTCCGAGCGACATACCTGCTCCATCCGCCTCGGGTGATGTGTCTGGCAGCGCAAATAATGGAGGCTCGGGTCACTCTTCCGACGAAGTCGAAGATGCCCTGCGCGCCGGCAGTGAGACAGGATTGGCAAAACTGTGCCAGGAAGGGGGAGTAGCACTCATCAACTACCTGCTCATGAAAGCGGTACCACCAGTTGATGATCTGCCCGACACGTCCAACGTCCGAGAGTGGACGTACCATGATATCACTCGCCTACCACCGGCTGAGCAAAAGGAATGGAAGGCCGCTTGCCAAGAGGAGTTAGAGGCACTCCGAAGGCGAAAGGTCTTTGAGTTGGTCGACCGCCCTAAGGGGCGTAAGGTCATAAAGAACCGATGGGTATTCGACGTCAAATCTGACGGTCGAAAGAAAGCCAGGCTTGTAGCCAAGGGTTTCTCCCAGGTCGAAGGTGTTGACTACGACCAGATCTTCTCACCAGTTGTTCGCTTTGAGACTGTGCGCCTCATCCTCGCACTCTCAGCACTCGAGAACTGGCACATAACTGGACTCGACGTCCGTAATGCTTACCTCTACGGGAAGCTAGAAGAGGAGATCTACATGGAGCAGCCTGAAGGCTTTGTAGCCAAAGGCCAAGAACGCAAAGTCCTACGACTTCTGCGTGCTCTTTATGGACTTAAGCAAGCAGGTCTTGCGTGGTGGCGCACCCTGAATGAGTCCATGAGGGAACTGGGCTTCAAACGCTTAGTTTCTGATGCTGGCCTGTTCATCTTTAGAGATAAGAACGGCCTACCAGTCATCGTCGTCGTGTACGTCGATGATGCCCTCTTTTGTGGACCGAACAAGGCACTCGTCGAAAAGATGAAGGCCAAGTTCATGGAGAAGTGGGAATGCAGGGATCTTGGTGAACCCAAAGAATTCCTGCGTATGCGCATTCAGCGTAGCGGCAGCACGATCCGTATAGATCAGTGCGCGTACCTGGAGAAAGTGCTTCAGCGATGCGGCATGCAGAACGCGAAGTCTGCGCCTACTCCGCTGCCTGCGGGTTATCACCCCATGCCTAATACTGGCACAGCGGATTCCACTCTCCGTTCCAGGTTCCAGATCGTCATTGGGTCCTTGCTGTACATCATGCTTGGCACCCGACCAGACATTGCTTTTGCCGTCACCAAACTCTCACAGTTTGCTGCGAATCCTTCGCAAGAGCACCTGAACAAAGCGCTGTATATCTGTCGCTATCTCATTGGAACCAGATCTTACTCCCTGGTTTACAACGGTGCTTCTGGTCTCGGCATAAGTGCATGCACAGATTCGGATTGGGGTTCAGACCCATCCACTCGACGGTCACAAACTGGCTACTTCTTGAAGTTGGCCGGAGGGGTTTTCAGTTGGCAATCTCGTGCACAGAAGACTGTCGCACACTCGTCAACTGAAGCCGAGTATATGGCGATTAGCGATTGCTCACGCCAGGTAGTCTGGATCCGCAACCTTATGAGCGAGATCGGCTACCAACTCGGCCCTATTCCCATTGCAGGGGATAATCAGGGATCGCTCTTTATGGGCTCGAACCCTGTGACCGAAAGTCGGTCAAAGCACATCGACATTCGATACCATGCTATTCGCGAGTACATCGAGAATAAGCAGATTGAAGTATTCTTCGTCGATGGTAGCAACAACCCTGCTGACCTCTTCACTAAGAACCTGGGACACGTCAAGTTCACAAAGTTTAGGGGGAACTCGGCCTTGAGTTCTATGACTCGGCCTGACTAGCTGCACTCAGCACCCATACGCTTGCGCACACTACCGTGATGCTTAGCGAGGGGGAGTGTTGAACTAGGCTGCTGACTAATAGCAGCGTAGTAAGCGTCTACTGACACGAGGCTACCGGACTCTTGGAGAAAGTTCCGGATACTGTGGAAAGTACTAGACACTGCGGCTCAAGTACTATACAGTATTACATCATAGGCCATGTACAGTAGTATATAAGACTGCTCTGTAGGAGCAGATCTACAAGTCGCTCTTAACCAGCAATCACTACGTGCGCCTCTATTCAAAGCTCTACAGGTAAGTGAGCTGAGGGGCTTTCCACTGCGTAACAAACCCTGCTCAACAGGCTCAGCTTCAGCAAGCGGTTCAGGAGGAACAGGAGGCGGAGAAGGAGGTCGATCCTCTTGCTCTCCGGCAGGCAGAGGATCTGGAACAGGAATGGGTAGGTGATCATCCAACTCAGAATTCGAGACTTCGTCGGATTGATCACTGTACACAGGGAACGGACTGTCGTCAGGGGTAGTACGACGTTCGCCGGGTAGTGAACGTGCAGGGAAAGACTCTTCGTCAAATATCACATCGCGGGATATGACGATAGAGCGGGTGGCCGGGTTCCAGAATTTATACCCCTTAGTACCTGGCTCATACCCCACGAAGATCATCTCGACCGCCTTCTTGTCGAGTTTCCCTTCGCGCTTCGCCTTTTGCACGTGAACAAAGGCTTTACAGCCAAAGACACGGAAGTAGGACACATCCGGTATGGTCCCATCCCATGCAGTAATGGGGCAACGCCATTTAAGACGTCGCATAGGCTGACGATTATAAATATGAACGGCTGTTTCAACGGCGAGTTGCCAGAAACCGTGGCTTAGTCCAGCGTGGTGGAGCATGGACATAGCTTTCTCGACGATGGTACGGTTCCAGCGTTCAGCACGTCCATTCTGTTGGGGCGAGTCTGGCGACGTTTTCTGATGTTCGATCCCGAAAGACTTAAGGTGCTCAGAGAACTCTGTCGAAAGGTATTCCCCCCCTCGGTCGGAGCGTACTCGCTTGATTTTCCTCCCAGTCTGCGTCTCAGCCCAAGCTTTAAAGCTGTCAAAAGCTTTGAAAGCGTCAGACTTGCGCTTAAGATAGTACGCGACGCCGAGACCTGAGAAGTCGTCTATGAAGCTTGCGAAGTACAAATAACCGCTTCCGACTGAAGCAGTGCGCATAGGCCCATCCAAGTCGGTATGGATAAGCTCTAAGGGCTCAGACGCACGCTTTTCCGATGGAGGAAATGGAAGACGATGGGATTTGCCAAAGGCACATCCTTCGCAGGGTTCAATGTCAGCGGGATCGACGCGATCAACACCCTTGACGTTGGAGGGAAGGTGGCGAAGTGCCTCCTTGCCTGCATGACCAAAACGACGGTGCCAGGTCTTAAAATTCGTCGTCAGGTGGATCGCTTTGCCAGAGCGAATCTCCAGAACCAAGTCATAGAGATTACTAGACGGATTGTAATGCCCCTCAAGGATCTTCTGACCCTTGATTTTAATCGTCGAGCCATGTTTGACAGCGCCCTCAGGCAGCTTGTCGAAAATGCTCATTTTATTGTCCCCTTGGACGAGGAAATAACCATGCCGCTCAATGGTTCCAGTGGAAAACAGTCGCGTAGATGCCTGAGGCACGTAGCAGACGTTTGGAAGATTAATAGACCACTGTACACCATCGAGGTTGACCTCAGCACTGACGGTACCTTCTCCGAGCCCTTGAACAGAACTGCCGGCTTCTGACGAAGCAGTCCTGAAAACAACAGGTGTATCATAGGGCTTGTATTCGGAAAAGTCGTCCAAATCGAAGGTTATGTGCTGAGATGCACCCGAGTCCATCAGCCAATGAGTTCGTCGCACACCAACGGCAGCAGCCGTATCATAGAAGGAAGCGTGCAGGTTAGTCGACGATTCTACAAGTACATTGGCAGCGGGCTCAAAAACGTTTGCATGGTTAACCATAACGTCCTTTCCTTTCCCTTTGTCCTTGTCCTTTCTCTTCTCCTTTCCCTTGCCCTTAAAGTCCCGCTTGGGGCGCAACTCCGGGTGCTTCTTGTAGCAGGTAGACTCGTGATGCGTCTCACCACCACAGAAGCTGCAGGGACCCGAGAGTTTGGGCTTGGTTTTAGAGATCCGGGAGACTGACTGACCGTTTCTGCGCATAGACTCTTCAGCCAGAGCCTTCGACTGAATTAAGTCGACGGTTAGCCTTTCGAGTTCAGTAGTGGCCATAAGCGCAGAAATCATCGAACGGTAAGATTCCGGGATCTTGGAGAGGAGAATGAGGGCCTGGATGGTCTCAGAGAGCGTGATGCCGTTGGTAGAGATTTCCCGCAGGCGAGTGATGACACGGCTCATCTGATCCTGAAGAGAACGCTGGTCGCTCATCCGGGTTTCGCTGATTAAAGACTCAAAGAGACCCCAGACGTGTGCGCTGTTCGGCTTCCCAAATTTGGCCTTGAGAGCGTCCCACATCTCATAGGAGGTAAGGACAGCGGCCTGGGTAGTCGTAGTTCCGTCAGCAGCGACAACAGTCCGAGTTTCCAAGAGGTAGTGGAACGTAGGCGAGGTTCGCATATACATCAAACCACACGCCTGGGCGTTGAGTTTGTCCCACTCCTTTTGGGAGTCTCCAGCGGCAGCAGGGCGAGTGAAGGTTCCGGCGACGACAGTCCAGCAGTTCATAAACATAAGATAGCCCTTCATTTTGGCAGACCAGTCAGCGTACTGGTTTGCCGAGGACAGGATCGGGACAGAGTCCAACTTGACGTCTCCCATGGCGAGTAGATAAAATTGAGGAGAGTCGTTGAAGTCGTCAAGGAATTCTAGGGAGAAGGGAGCAGGAGACGGCGGCTCAAAGTGGTGAAGAGCCTCTGAAGACGGTGCGGATACTTGCGAAGGATGAGGAGCAACGGCCCAGTTGTTGTTGATTTGACCGACTTGATCGTAGCGATTAGGACAGGGAAATTCGTCGCACTCTGCCCAGAGACCGTCTGGTCTTTCGTGTCGGTCGCAACGATCGTCTACGTCGTAAAGATGAGGAAGGCCGGTGCAATCGTAGAGTTCAGATCCTGAGGATGAGTCAAGAGCAGCGTCGACTTCTCCTTCAGAATCTGGAGCAAGTGATTCCGCGGTAGTGGGCTCCAAAACGGTTCAGAAAAATGCGATGATTGACGAGTGGTTGTGCACCAGGAAAACGCGAGAGAATGAACACCTGTTCAGGTGAACCAGAGATCCAGGCAGCCGGGTAACCCGAAAATCTGGGTAGAAGTCGCCAACTGTGCCCAAGAAACACTATCCTACTAAAGACTATAGTAAGGAGGGTCCACACGGTTGTCCTCCGGTCCTAAGGTCTTAAGGACCCCGGTTACAAGGACTGGCAGTCGCAAGTGCGAGGCCTGGTCCAGGGATACTTGAAAGCCCCCTACAAAGGGCTGAGTTCCTACAACTACAGTAAGAGCGCTCAGGGCTGCGTCACGAGCGCAGAAACGTCCCCCTGGCAGCAGTGTCGGCGGGCACAGTCAAGAGATAGGGAAAAGGAAGGTGGGAGGTGCACAAACCGGGAGAGAGGTCGACCAAGAGATAGAGAGGGCGCGCGCAATCGAGTCGACTTGTGGTAGCAACTAGCTAGAGCGCAGGGCTCATAACCTGATGAAGTCTGAACCTTGAAGGCGTCCTGTAAGCCGCACAAGTAAGATCTTCAGTCAATGAGCGAAGACTATATTGCATATGTAAGTACCTGTAAGCCGCACAAGTAAGACTACAAGTACTTAGTAAGTAATCTGCATAAGTACGCATAGAACTCATAGTACTTACTCTTCAGTCAATGAGCGAAGACTGAAGAGCTGGGGCAGAGAATGTCCTCCTTATATACAAGTCCAGAGGACGCATGAGTAAGCAAAGAAAAGGAGAGCATGTGATCTACAGTACGCTGAATAAGACGATGGTGCGAGGATGGTGTAAGTATCGCACCATAGTCTAGAGAAATCCAGACAAGTCCGGAACAGCGTAGAACGCACTACAAAGATGTCCGGATGCTAAAGTACAGGCGTATCGTAGAACTGTCCGTAGAACTACCATATCAGGCATAGAAGAAGGAACGTCCATGCGGTGCTACACCGCCACCATGCGGCGCTCTGCCGCCCACCATGCGGTGCGTCACCGCCACAGTGCACATCCGGATCAGGTATGGCCAGTACACAAATCCGGAAGTTCAACACACGACTGAAAGGCCAAGAGGGCGAAGACTGCGCCCCGCATCGTGGACGACGAGGAGCCGGAGGCGGAGGAGACTCCCACGCTGCCCTCGCCGCCGAAGAAGACCGCGGGGGTGAAGGGGAAGGGAAGGGCGCCGGAGCGACCAGCTCCGGTCGCGTCGGGATCCGGTGTCCAGAGTTCGAACATCGGAGGTGGTCCTTGGGCCACCAACCCAGAGAGGGGGCTGTCTTCGGACAGCCTCCTGTTGCGCCTCCTCACGGAGGTGCAACAACTCCGGGCCACCATGGCCCGTCACGAGCGGTGGCTAAATGCCGTCACTCAGGCCATGGGGGTGCTGGGGGACAAGCTCCAGCTTGTCACCCCGGTGGTGCAGGATGCGGAGGAGCACGGGCGGGCCCTGGAGGAGTACCTCCAGGGCGTGGGCGAGGAGGAGGAAGGGTCCGAGGACGCGGAGGGGTCGGAGGTGGGGAGTTCGGAGGGAGCGGAGGAAGAAGGGGCGGAGTTGTAGTCCGAAGTCCGGGATCGGACTTCGGAGTAGATAGTGGTAGATAGTAATGAACTTTTTCTTGATTTGCAGCGTGCTACAAGTCTGAAGGCAGCGAGTCCAGAGGTCCGGGCTTGTCCGGGTAACTCCGGTGGAAGTCTGAGACCAACTCCTGCGCATACCCAAGCTTCGTAGCTAGTATCCAGGAGGTTTCCTCATCGGTACCTTCATAGCCAGCCCAACGGACCAGGTAGAGAAGTTTGCAGGTGCGCCGACACCGGTCTATCTTGGAGTCCAAGATCTCCGAGATTTCATACTCCAGTCCTCCGTCCACTATGACCGGAGGTGGCAGAGGTTGCGTACGTCCGGGGATAGAGTTCGGAGTTGCGGGCTCCAGCTGGGAGACATGGAAGACCGGGTGGACCGCGCGCATGGAGTCCGGAAGTCGGAGGGTGAATGAGTGAGTTCCGACCTTAGCGATGATGGTGTATGGCCCGAGGTACTTTTCGGAAAGCTTCTTGGAGGGGCGCGTCGAGCGAATGTGCTCCACGCAGACATAGACTTGATCACCGACCTTGAAGTCCAGAGCTGGCAGGTGGTGTTTGTCCGCTTGCTTCTGGTACCGGACCTGGGCTTCAGCGATAGTGGTGCGGAGTACTGTGTGGAGTTCATCAAGATCCACCGCATAATCTCGGGCGCGAGCGGAGGTGAGGTCCCGTTCCGGGTGTACGGAGATCGCGGGGTTGTAGCCCTTGTTGGCGAAGAAGGGCGAAACGCCAGTGGTTGCGTTCGGGGCATTGTTGTATGCGAACTCCGCAAGGGGTAGGAGGCGAGACCAATTGTCTTGCTGGTAGTTGCAGTATATCCGGAGGTACTGCTCCAGCGTTTGGTTGACTCGCTCGGTTTGACCGTCGCCTTCGGGGTGGTAACTGGAGGTGAAGTGAAGGCACATATCCAGGGCCTTTCCGAGTGAGCGGAAGAAGTGCGAAACGAACTCCGAACCCTGGTCGGACGTGACGTGCGATGGAACTCCATGCTTGGAGAAGACGTGCAGGACAAATAAGTCCGCAAGCTCTTGGGCGTTGAGCGTATCGTGCATTGGGATAAAGATGGCTTGCTTGGTGAAGCGATCTACCACAACGAGAATTGCCGTGTAGCCTCCGGAGTTGGGGAGTTGCTCGATGAGGTCCATGAAGATAGAGTTCCAGGGCGTTCGGGGATCGGGAGTTGCTTCAGCGTACCGTAGGGAAGGTGCCTGGGCACCTTGGTGCGGGCGCAGGCTGTACAGGACTTGCAGTAGTCGCGGATTAGCAGTCAGAGTCCGGGCCATGCGTAGTCCCGAAGAATCAGGGCCTGAGTCTTGTTCTGGCCCCAGTGTCCTGTGGTCGGATGGTCGTGACGGGATCGGAGTATGCGGAGTCGGAGATCACCAATGTCCGGTACATAGATACGACCATTGAGTCGGAGCCAGCCTTCTTCATCCTTGGACCACCGGGAGTTGCCTTCGGCTGCAAGTGTGAGGCCTTTGGCAAGCTCCAGAGTTGGGGACTCGGAGTTGAGGGCTGACCGGATGTCAGATCGGAGTTGTTCCTCATCCAGGAGGAACGAGGCTCGGAGGACAGGGCACCGTAAAACGGTCGCGCGAAGGGAGGAAGCTAGCTGTTCCTGCGTAAACACCGGCCGGAAGTTGTGTGGGTTGACTACAGCGTAGTCACCATCCCCCTCTTTTGGGTAAACGTCCGGTCTGCGGGTTAGAGCGTCTGGCTTCGCGCCTAGCTTTCCTGGGCGGAAACGGATGACCAGGTTGAACTGCGACAGGTACTCCGACCATCAGGCTTGGCGGCGGGTAAGGAGTTTGGTAGTAGAAAAGTACTCTAGGTTCTTGTGGTCCGTGACCACGTCAATCGGAGTTCCAGATCCTTCAAGGTAGTGTCGCCAAGTCTTAAACGCTTCAAAGATGGCTAGGAGTTCCTTGTCGTGCGTGTCGTAGTTCAACTCCGCTCCGGACAAGGTGCGGGAGTAGAATGCGACCGGGTGGAGTTCACCGGAGTCGGACATGATAAAGAGAATGCCGGCGATGGTGTAGTCCGACGCGTCAGTTTCAACCGTGATTTGGCGGTCAGGGACCCAGTGGTGGAGGACTGGCACGGTCGTAAACGCCTTCTTCAGGGTGTCGAACGAAGTCCGGCACTTCTCGTCGAAGTTCCAGGGAACTCCTTTGCGGGTCAAGCGGGTGAGCGGTAGGACGATCTCGGAGTAGTTATGGATGAATCTCCGGTAGAAGTTTGCAAATCCGAGGAAGTACTGGATGTCCCGGACCTTGTGGGGTTCAGGCCAGTCTAGGATAGCTTTCACCTTAGATTCCGCCATAGTGAGACCATCCGGAGATAGGATGTAACCGAGGTACTCCACGGAGTTGGTGTGGAATTCGCACTTGTCCGCACGGGCGTACAAGTGGTTCTTCCGGAGTCGTCGGAGTACCTCCCGGACATGTTTCCGGTGTTCGTCGGGATTGTCGGAGTACACCAGGATGTCATCCAGGTAGACCACAACGCACACGTCTAGGAGGTCCGCAAAGATCTCATTGATGAAGCGTTGGAAAGCCGCGGGCGCGTTGGAAAGTCCGAAGGGCATAACAAGCCATTCAAACGAACCGTAGCGGGTACGGAAGGCTGTCTTCCACTCATCTCCGGGGGCTATTCGGACCAGGTTGTACGCGTGTCGGAGGTCAATCTTGGTGTAGATTCGTGTTGAACTTCTGGATTTGTGTACTGGCCATACCTGATCCGGATGTGCACTGTGGCGGTGACACACCGCATGGTGGGCGGCAGAGCGCCGCATGGTGGCGGTGTAGCACCGCATGGACATTCCTTCTTCTATACTCGATATGGCAGTTCTACGGACATTTCTACGATACGCCTGTACTATAGCATCCGGACATCTTTGTAGTGCGTTCTACACTGTTCCGGACTTGTCTGGATTCCTCTAGACTATGGTGCGATACTTACACCATCCTCGCACCATCGTCTTACTCAGCGTACTGTAGAATCACATGCTCTTCTTTCTTTGCTTACTCATGCGTCCTCTGGACTTGTATATAAGGAGGACATTCTCTGCCCCAGCTCTTCAGTCTTCGCTCATTGACTGAAGAGTAAGTACTATGACTTCTATGCGTACTTATGCAGATTACTTACCAAGTACTTGTAGTCATACTTGTGCGGCTCACAGGTACTTACATATGCAATATAGTCTTCGCTCATTGACTGAAGATCATACTTGTGCGGCTCACAGGACGCCTTCAAGGTTCAGACTTCATCAGGTTATGAGCCCTGCGCTCTAGCTAGTTGCTACCACAAGTCGACTCGATTGCGCGCGCCCTCTCTTTCTTGGTCGACCTCTCTCTCGGTTTGTGCACCTCCCACCTTCCTATTCCCTATCTCTTGACTGTGCCCGCCGACACTGCTGCCAGGGGGACATTTCTGCGCTCGTGACGCAGCCCTGAGCGCTCTTACTATAGTTGTAGATACTCAGCCCTTTGTAGGGGGCTTTCAAGTATCCCTGGACCAGGCCTCGCACTTGCGACTGCCAGTCCTTGTAACCGGGGTCCTTATGATGAAGTCTGAACCTTGAAGGCGTCCTGTAAGCCGCACAAGTAAGATCTTCAGTCAATGAGCGAAGACTGAAGAGCTGGGGCAGAGAATGTCCTCCTTATATACAAGTCCAGAGGACGCATGAGTAAGCAAAGAAAAGGAGAGCATGTGATCTACAGTACGCTGAATAAGACGATGGTGCG
>VICQ01000043.1:0-144393 GCA_025528855.1 Trametes punicea | reverse complement strand
GGGAAACGGAAGACGATGGGATTTGCCAAAGGCGCATCCTTCGCAGGGTTCAATGTCAGCGGGATCGACCGCAATCAACACCCTTGACGTTGGAGGGAAGGTGGCGGAGTGCCTCCTTGCCTGCATGACCAAAACGACGGTGCCAGGTCTTATAATTCGTCGTCAGGTGGATCGCTTTGCCAGAGCGATCTCTAGAACTAAGTCATAGAGATTACTAGACGGATTATAATGCCCTCAAGGATCTTTTGACCCTTGATTTTAATCATCGAGCCATGTTGGACAGCGCCATCAGGCAGCTTGTCGAAGATGCTCATTTTATTGTCTCCTTGGACAAGGAAATAACCATGCCGCTCAATGGTTCCAGTGGAGAACAGTCGCGTAGATGCCTGAGGCACATAGCAGACATTTGGGAGATCAATAGACCACTGTATACCATCGAGGTTGACCTCAGCACTGACGGTACCTTCTCCGAGCCTTGAACAGAACTGCCGGCTTCTGACGAAGCAGTCCTGAAAATGACGGGTGTATCATAGGGCTTGTAGTCGGAAAAGTCGTCTAGATCGAAGGTGATGTGCTGAGATGCACCCGAGTCCATCAGCCAATGAGTTCGTCGCACACCGACGGCAGCAGCCGTATCATAGAAAGAAGCGTGCAGGTTAGTCGACGATTCTACAAGTACATTGGCAGCTGGCTCAAAAATGTTCGCATGGTTAACCATAACGTCCTTTCCCTTCCCTTTGTCCTTGTCCTTTCTCTTCTCCTTCCCCTTGCCCTTGAAGTCCCGCTTGGGACGCAACTCCGGGTGCTTCTTGTAGCAGGTAGACTCGTGATGCGTCTCACCACCACAGAAGCTGCAGGGACCCGAGAGTTTGGGCTTGGTCTTGGAGATCCGGGAGACAGACTGACCGTTTCTGCGCATAGACTCTTCAGCCAGAGCCTTCGACTGGATTAAGTCGACGGTTAGCTTTTCGAGTTCAGTAGTGGCCATAAGCGCAGAAATCATCGAACGGTAGGATTCCGGGATCTTGGAGAGGAGAATGAGGGCCTGAATGGTCTCAGAGAGCGTGATGCCGTTGGTAGAGATTTCCCGCAGGCGAGTGATGACATGACTCATCTGATCCTGGAAAGAACGCTGGTCGCTCATCCGGGTTTCGCTGATCAAAGACTCAAAGAGACCCCAGACGTGTGCGCTGTTCGGCTTCCCAAATTTGGCCTTGAGAGCGTCCCACATCTCATAGGAGGTAAGGACAGCGGCCTGGGTAGTCGTAGTTCCGTCAGCAGCGACAACAGTCCGAGTTTCCAAGAGGTAGTGGAACGTAGGCGAGGTTCGCATATACATCAAACTACACGCCTGAGCGTTGAGTTTGTCCCACTCCTTTTGGGAGTCTCCAGCGGCAGCAGGGCGAGTGAAGGTTCTGGCGACGACAGTCCAGCAGTTCATAAACATAAGGTAGCCCTTCATTTTGGCAGACCAGTCAGCGTACTGGTTCGCCGAGGACAGGATCAGGACGGAGTCCAACTTGACGTCTCCCATGGCGAGTAGATAGAATTGAGGAGAGTCGTCAAAGTCGTCAAAGAATTCTAGGGAGAAGGGAGCAGGAGACGGTGGCTCAAAGTGGTGAAGAGCCTCTGAAGACGGTGCGGATACTTGCGAAGGATGAGGAGCAACGGCCCAGTTGTTGTTGAGTTGACCGACTTGATCGTAGCGGTTAGGACAGGGGAATTCGTCGCACTCTGTCCAGAGACCGTCAGGTCCAAGATGTCGGTCACAATGATCGTCTACGTCGTAAAGATGAGGAAGGCTGGTGCAATCGAAGGGTTCAGAGTCTGAGGATGAGTCAAGAGCAGCGTCGACTTCTCCTTCAGAATCTGGAGCAAGTGATTCCGCAGTAGTGGGCTCCAAAACGGTTCAGAAAAACGCGATGATTGACGAGTGGTTGTGCACCAGAAAATGCGAGAGAATGAACACCTGTTCAGGTGAACCAGAGATCCAGGCAGCCTGTTACGACCGTGCGTACAAGTGCCAACTCCAAGCCTACTCCGAACTCCGGTCCTCAACTCCGCACAACTCCGGCCATGGACCTCGGCCCTTCGTCCCTTCCGACAGCACGCCTTATGTTCCTTCGGTCTTTCCTTGCTACCGTCCCTCCGATTAGTTTCAGGTATTCTTGTAACGCTAGGTTTCACTCGGGGCTGATTGACCTTGACCCCCGGACATCGGTAACTCCGGTACTCCGATCTCCGGATATCGGACTTGCCCCACGTCCGTCCGGAGTTCGATCAGCTCCGGATCCCTACCCCTTTTCTGCTCCTGCCCTTGTAGTATTTAAGCCCGCCTGGAATGTCCGCATTCCTCAGTTCGGATATCTCGTTACTACCTCGTTACTAACCTTCTTGTTACCTCCCGTTGCCTCCTCGTTACTGTCTCGTACTATCTCTCTACTATCTCCTCGCCCGCTAAGTCCCTTATTCCTTGTCCGTTCCAATACACTCGTTCCCCGTCAGCCCCGAAGTCCGAACTCCGGTCCCCGGTTGTGCGACTCCCACTCTGCAAATAGAGGACACCAGGCGAGTAGCTCGGGGCGTTGCTAATAGCTTCGCCGAAGTCCTCCCTGCCCAGGCCGAACTCCGAACTCCGGACCCGAACTCCGGACCCGAACTCCGGCCCTACCCCGACCCTCTGTCCGTTGGCCTGGCCTCTAACAGTATATCCGAACTCACTCCGAGTACTCGCCATGGATCGCCAACCTCCGTCCAACCCCGACCAAGCTTTCCGCGGATTCTCTTCGCGAGTCCCTCGGCAATCGTACCCAGCCGCACCCCGTACTCCGACTACTCCGACAAGGGTCCAAGTCCCGGTGCCTTCACATCTCCTGGGACAGGACCTCCCCGGAGAAACCACAGTCCGCTCCCCGCCTCCGCTGTCCGCGCAGAGTAGCCCAAACAACCCCTTCCTCAACCCTCCGGTTAATCCTCAGGCGGCTCCTCCTCAGCCCCCCAACACTCCGCACCCACTGGATCCATCCCAGCAACTCGCGGGAGCTATTGAGCTCCTTGCCAGGACGCTCCAACAGCCTGCTCAGGTGCCAACTCCGACCGGAGGACCTCGCGAGCGCGACAATGTCCGAGACCCGGACACCTTTGACGGTTCGGACCCCAGCAAACTTAGGGCCTTCTTCGCTCAGCTGGAACTGGTTTTCAAGGCGCGGCCCCGGACCTTCGACTCCGACGAGCGCAAGGTCACCTACGCGCTGTCCTACCTCAAGGGCACTGCGCTGCAGTGGTTCGAGCCTTACCTCCTAGAAGGTTACTCCGAGGAGCCTCCGCTTTTCCTGTACTCCTACGAGGCCTTCCAGGATGAACTCCGGGTTAATTTCGGACCTTACGACGCTACCAGAACTGCGGAGCACGACTTGGAGAATCTCCGCATGGCTGACAACCAGCGGATTACGCGGTACATTACTCAGTTTAACCGCCTGGCCACCCAAGTCCGCTGGGGTACCGCCGCCCTCCGATACCAGTTCTACAAGGGCTCCCGGCTCGCCTCAAGGACCGCATCTCCGAGGTCGGTAAGCCCGACACGCTTGAAGGCCTGCGCAACCTTGCACAGTCACTGGACCACCGCTACTGGGAGCGCAAGGCTGAACAGTCGCGTGAGCACTCGGCCCCCACCAAGTCCGGCAACAGGACCTCGAACCCCGACACAAGGTCCTACTTCTCTCCGAAGGCTCCCAGAACCCCATGTCCAACCCGGTGGCAACTCCAGCCAAGTCCGGCAAGTCCCCCAGTGGCCCACCAAAGTCAGCCAAACCCTCCAAGCCCTACTCCGACAGGCTGGTAAGGATGGTAAGCTAACCCAAGAAGAAAGGCAGCGTCGTTTCGCCAACAATCTCTGCCTCTTCTGCGGTGAGCCCGGACATATGGTCAGAGCTTGTCCCAAAAAGTCCTCGTCCGCGGCCAAGGCCCGAGCTGCCCAGGCCAGTCCCGAGGCAACTCCGAAAGGACCTCCGAAAGCCCCGGAGGCTCCGGAGGAACCAAAAAACTAGTCCGCAGCCCTCCAACCTCCGCGCGTGGAGAAAGCTGCGTTGAACTTCCCCGCGCGGATCCGTTCCTTAGACTCAACGCGTCCGCTCTCTCCGACCCGTCTTCCCTCATAGTTTCTTTGTACTCCGATTCTATCTCCACTCCGTTCCCTGCTCTGATTGATTCCGGTTCCTCTCACTGTTTCCTCGACTCGGACTTTGTCTCCAAGCACGGAGTTCCGACCTCCGGAACCCCGCCCCTCCGTCTGCAACTCTTTGATGGTTCGTCTAATCACACCATCACGCAAAAGGCAACCCTTCCGTTACATTTTCCTTCGGGAGAAGTCATCTCCGTTGACTTCTATGTCACTCCGCTCGACAAGTCTGTGTCTGCCGTTCTGGGATACAGCTGGCTCTCCGACTACAATCCGTTGATTGACTGGAAGAAGCGCAGCATTCAATTCCGAACCGCACCCCCGACTCGTCCCGTATCTGACCCGGTACCGCGAAACTCCAAGGCTCCCCTGGAGCCTACTCCGACTACTCCGAACTCCGAACTCCCGAAGTCCGTCCCCCAGATATCCCTTGTCAGTGCTGCGGCCTTTGCCCGCGCCTGCAAGCTTTCTGGTTCCGAGAGCTTTACGCTCAATCTGTCTGCGACGTCCTTCAAGGCCGTGCTGCCAGCGTCTTGGAGTCCCCACCGGACCTCACCGGAGTTCCGGAGGAATACCATGACTTTGCAGACGTCTTCAGCAAGACCAAGGCTGACGTCCTACCGGAGCACCGCCCTTACGACCTCAAGATTGAACTCGAGGACGGTGCTACCCCTCCGCTTGGTCCGATTTACTCCTTATCGAAACTGGAGCTGGAGACGCTCCGGGAGTACATAGAGGAGAACCTCCGCTCGGGGTTCATCCGGCCCTCAAAGTCCCCTTGCGGAGCTCCGGTCCTCTTCGTGAAGAAGAAGGACGGATCCCTACGGCTGTGTGTGGACTATCGCGGACTCAACAAAATTACGCGCAAAGACCGCTACCCGCTCCCACTCGTCTCGGACTTGTTGGATGCGCCCCGGAAGGCCCGAATCTATACCAAGATTGACCTCCGACATGCGTACAACCTGGTCCGAATAGCCCCCGGAGATGAGTGGAAAACAGCCTTCCGCACCCGCTACGGTTCGTTTGAATGGCTTGTTATGCCCTTCGGACTTTCCAACGCGCCCGCGGCCTTCCAACGCTTCGTCAATGAGATCTTTGCGGACCTTCTAGACGTATGCGTTGTGGTTTACCTGGACGACATCCTGGTGTACTCCGACAACCCCGACGAACACCGGGAACATGTCCGGGAGGTACTCCGACGACTCCGGAAGAACCACTTGTATGCTCGCGCAGACAAGTGCGAATTCCACACCAACTCCGTGGAGTACCTCGGTTACATCCTATCCCCGGATGGTCTCACTATGGCGGAATCTAAGGTGAAAGCTATCCTAGACTGGCCTGAACCCCGCAAGGTCCGGGACATCCAGTCCTTCCTTGGATTTGCAAACTTCTACCGGAGATTCATCCATAACTACTCCGAGATCGTCCTACCGCTTACCCGCTTGACCCGCAAGGGAGTTCCCTGGAACTTCGACGAGAAGTGCCGGACCTCGTTCGCACCCTGAAGAAGGCGTTTACGACCGCACCAGTCCTCCACCATTGGGTCCCTGACCGCCAAATCACGGTTGAAACTGACGCGTCGGACTACGCCATTGCCGGCATCCTCTCCATCACGTCCGACTCCGGTGAACTCCACCCGGTCGCATTCTACTCCCGCACCTTGTCCGGAGCGGAGTTGAACTACGACACGCACGACAAGGAACTCCTAGCCATCTTTGAAGCGTTTAAGACCTGGCGACACTACCTTGAAGGATCCGGAACTCCGATCGACGTGGTCACGGACCACAAGAACCTGGAGTACTTTTCCACTACCAAACTCCTTACCCGCCGCCAAGCCCGATGGTCGGAGTACCTCTCGCAGTTCAACCTGGTCATCCGTTTCCGCCCTGGAAAGCTAGGCGCGAAGCCAGACGCTCTAAACCCGCAGACCGGACATTTACCCAAAAGAGGGGGATGGTGACTACGCTGTAGTCAACCCACACAACTTCCGGCCGGTGTTTATGCAGGAACAGCTAGCTTCCTCGCTTCGCGCGACCGTTTTACGGTGCCCCGTACTCCGAGCCTCGTTCCTCCTGGATGAGGAACAACTCCGATCTGACATCCGGTCAGCCCTCAACTCCGAGTCCCAAACTCCGGAGCTTGCCAAAGGCCTCGCACTTGCAGCCGAAGGCAACTCCCGGTGGTCCAAGGATGAAGAAGGCTGGCTCCGACTCAACGGTCGTATCTATGTACCGGACGCCGGTGACCTCCGACTCCGCGTACTCCGATCCCGTCACGACCACCCGACCGCAGGACACTGGGGCCAGAACAAGACTCAGGCCCTGATTCTTCGGGACTACGCATGGCCCGGACTCCGACTGCTAGTCCGCGACTACTGCAAGTCCTGTACAGCCTGCGCCCGCGCCAAGGTGCCCAGGCACCTTCCCTACGGCACGCTGAAACAACTCCCGATCCCCGAACGCCCCTGGAACTCCATCTCCATGGACCTCATCGAGCAACTCCCCAACTCCGGAGGCTACACGGCAATTCTCGTTGTGGTAGATCGCTTCACCAAGCAAGCCATCTTTATCCAACGCGCGATACGCTCAACGCCCAGGAGCTTGCGGACTTGTTTGTCCTGCACGTCTTCTCCAAGCACGGAGTTCCATCTCACGTTACGTCCGACCGGGGTTCGGAGTTCGTTTCCCACTTCTTCCGCTCACTCGGAAAGGCCCTGGACATGCGCCTTCATTTCACCTCCGGTTACCACCCCGAAGGCGACGGGCAAACCGAGCGAGTCAACCAAACGCTGGAGCAGTACCTCCGGATATACTGCAACTACCAGCAAGACAACTGGTCCCGCCTCCTACCCTCGCGGAGTTCGCTTACAACAACGCCCCGAACGCAACCACTGGTGTCTCGCCCTTCTTCGCCAACAAGGGCTACCACCCCGCGATCTCCGTACACCCGGAACGGGACCTCACCTCCGCCCGCGCCCGAGAATATGCCGTGGACCTTGACGAGCTCCACGCAGTACTCCGCACCACCATTGCTGAAGCCCAGGTCCGGTACCAAAAGCAAGCGGACAAACACCGCCTACCAGCCCCGGACTTCAAAGTCGGAGATCAGGTCTATGTCCGCGCGGAGCACATCCGCTCGACGCGCCCCTCCAAGAAGCTTTCCGAAAAGTACCTCGGCCCATACACCATCATCGCTCAGGTCGGAACTCACTCCTTCACCCTCCGACTTCCGGACTCCATGCGCGCGGTCCACCCGGTCTTCCATGTCTCCCAGCTGGAACCTGCAACTCCGAACTCCATCCCCGGACGTACGCAACCTCCGCCACCTCCGGTCATAGTGGATGGAGAACCGGAGTATGAAATCTCGGAGATTTTGGACTCCAAGATAGACCGGCGGCGGCGCACCTGTAAACTCCTCTACCTAGTCCGATGGGCTGGCTATGAAGGTACCGATGAAGAAACCTCCTGGATACTAGCTACGGAGCTCGGGCATGCGCAGGAGTTGGTCTCGGACTTCCACCGGAGTTACCCGGACAAGCCCGGACCTCTGGATTCGCTGCCTTCAGACTTGTAGCACGCAGCAAGGCAAGAAAAAAAAAGTTCATTACTATCTACAACTAACTACTCCGAAGTCCGATCCCGGACTTCGGACTACAACTCCGCTCCTTCTTCCTCCAGCTCCGACTCGGTCGGGCTGGTCGCGCGGTCGTCGTTGCTGGCGGGCATTGGCGGGGGGGGGGTGCTGATGGTGGTGGTGGTTGGGGTTCAAGAGATGAAGTCCGACCCTGACGCGAACTGGAGCTTTTTAACTCCGATGTCCGATGGAATCGTGATCGGATCTAGAGGACCTCAAGGGTTCGGTCCTAAGGGGGAGGCACTGTTACGACCGTGCGTACAAGTGCCAACTCCAAGCCTACTCCGAACTCCGGTCCTCAACTCCGCACAACTCCGGCCATGGACCTCGGCCCTTCGTCCCTTCCGACAGCACGCCTTATGTTCCTTCGGTCTTTCCTTGCTACCGTCCCTCCGATTAGTTTCAGGTATTCTTGTAACGCTAGGTTTCACTCGGGGCTGATTGACCTTGACCCCCGGACATCGGTAACTCCGGTACTCCGATCTCCGGATATCGGACTTGCCCCACGTCCGTCCGGAGTTCGATCAGCTCCGGATCCCTACCCCTTTTCTGCTCCTGCCCTTGTAGTATTTAAGCCCGCCTGGAATGTCCGCATTCCTCAGTTCGGATATCTCGTTACTACCTCGTTACTAACCTTCTTGTTACCTCCCGTTGCCTCCTCGTTACTGTCTCGTACTATCTCTCTACTATCTCCTCGCCCGCTAAGTCCCTTATTCCTTGTCCGTTCCAATACACTCGTTCCCCGTCAGCCCCGAAGTCCGAACTCCGGTCCCCCGGTTGTGCGACTCCCACTCTGCAAATAGAGGACACCAGGCGAGTAGCTCGGGGCGTTGCTAATAGCTTCGCCGAAGTCCTCCCTGCCCAGGCCGAACTCCGAACTCCGGACCCGAACTCCGGACCCGAACTCCGGCCCTACCCCGACCCTCTGTCCGTTGGCCTGGCCTCTAACACAGCCGGGTAACCCGAAAATCTGGGTAGAAGTCGCCAACTGTGCCCAAGAAACACTATCCTACTAAAAGACTATAGTAAGGAGGGTCCACACGGTTGTCCTCCGGTCCTAAGGTCTTAAGGACCCCGGTTACAAGGACTGGCAGTCGCAAGTGCGAGGCCTGGTCCAGGGATACTTGAAAGCCCCCTACAAAGGGCTGAGTACCTACAACTATAGTAAGAGCGCTCAGGGCTGCGTCACGAGCGCAGAAACGTCCCCCTGGCAGCAGTGTCGGCGGGCACAGTCAAGAGAAAGGGAATAGGAAGGTGGGAGGTGCACAAACCGCGAGAGAGGTCGACCAAGAGAGTGATAGCGCGCGCAAACAAGTCGACTTGTAGTAGCAACTGGCTAGAGCGCAGGGCTCATAACCTGATGAAGTCTGAACCTTGAAGGCGTCCTGTAAGCCGCACAAGTAAGATCTTCAGTCAATGAGCGAAGACTATATTGCATATGTAAGTACCTGTAAGCCGCACAAGTAAGACTACAAGTACTTAGTAAGTAATCTGCATAAGTACGCATAGAACTCATAGTACTTACTCTTCAGTCAATGAGCGAAGACTGAAGAGCTGGGGCAGCGAATGTCCTCCTTATATACAAGTCCAGAGGACGCATGAGTAAGCAAAGAAAAGAAGAGCATGTGATCTACAGTACGCTGAGTAAGACGATGGTGCGAGGATGGTGTAAGTATCGCACCATAGTCTAGAGAAATCCAGACAAGTCCGGAACAGCGTAGAACGCACTACAAAGATGTCCGGATGCTAAAGTACAGGCGTATCGTAGAACTGTCCGTAGAACTACCATATCAGGCATATGAGAAGGAACGTCCATGCGGTGCTACACCGCCACTATGCGGCGCTCTGCCGCCCACCATGCGGTGCGTCACCGCCACAGTGCATATCCGGATCTGGTATGGCCAGTACACAAATCCGAAAGTTCAACATGACGTGCTGCGGCCTCCTCTGCCTCTCACAGTGCACGCTCCTTAGCCTCGCGCTGGGCCTTCCTCTCCCACTTCGCCCAGAGCTGGGCTTCGAGCTCTGACTCGGTTGGGCTGGTCGCGCAGTCATCATTGTTGGTGGGCATAGTAGGGCAGTGTTGGGGATGTTGGTCATGGTAGTTGCAGTTCAAGAGGTGAAGTCCGACCCTGATGCAGACTGGAGTCTTTTAACCCCGACCTCTAGTGGAATCACCGATTGGATCTAGAGGACCTCAAGGGTTCAGTTCTGAAAGGGGAGGCACTGTTACAACCGTGCACACAAGTATCACCTCCGGACCTACTCCGAACTCTGGTCCTCAACTCCACGCAACTCCAGTCATCGGACCTCAGTCCTTTGTTCCTCCCGATAGTATGCCTTATGCTCCTTTGGTTGTTCCTTACTTCTGTCTCTCTGATTAGTTTCAGATATTTTTGTAACACCAGGTTTCACTCGGGACTGATTGACCTCGATCTCTGAACATCAGTAACTCCAGTACTCTAACCTCTGAATATCGGACTTACCACATGTGCATCCGGAGTTCGATCAGCTCTGAACTTCTACCCCTTTTCTGTCTACGCCTTCGCAGTATTCAAGTCTGCCTGAAATGTCTGTGTTCTTCAGTTCGAATATCTCGTTAATCTTTCGTTAAAATCCCTTGAACTCATAAACTCCCTCTGTATTCTTCTTACTCATTAACTACTCCCTACTCTGTACTCAATCCACAATACACTTGTTTCCTGCCAACTCCAAAGTCTGAACTCTGGCCACCCGGTTGCGGGATCTCCCCTCCACAAATAGAGGACACCAGGCCAGTAGCTCGAGGCGTTGCTAATAGCTTCACCAAAGTCCTCCCTGCCCCAGGTCTGAAGCCCGAACTCCGATTCCAAACTTCGGCTTAACCCCGACCACCTGCCCCTCGTTCCTAACACTGTTCATGTTTAGTGTTGGCATCATCCTCCCATCAGGCTTCCTCCTTAGTGGTGAAGGAGCCATTCCTCTTTATGTCGGCTTGGAGGCTTGTCTTTTGAGGTGCAGTCTGCTTCTCAAGGATCATGAGCCCCTTTCAGACATGAGAGAAAATCGGTAAAGCATTTGGGTGCAACACAAGTTCACAAGATGATTGCTGATATTGCCAAATTTGGGAAGCTATGGGCATTAAATTATAGACCTATGGGTTAGGATCCACTGAAAGCTATGGGTTATGGGTACTGCGGGATCATGGGTTATCCCCACTGCACCAACTCGGGAATGGCCCAAAGCTATGTGAAGTCATACAGTATACACGCCCAAAGCAGCGCGGTATCTGAGGATATCGGAATTGCGAGATATCTGTACTTTTAGGCGCCAATTCGCACTGATATTTCCACAAAGTTGTCGAGCAGATATCTGCCGTCCAGACAGCAGCCGGACATCCTAGCGCTCAATATCTACCGAGTTCGACAGAGATGCCCAACAGACATTGACTTGTCAATATCTGGCTGGCAGGCTTGTTGCCACCCCAATGCGGCAGGCAGGTCATACAATTGAGCGTTACAATGGAGCTCTTGACGAGTATGGCTTAAATGTAAAATCCATTGCACACAGTAGTTTGTACTATACAGGGGTTACTAGCCAAGTCTACGGTGACTACATGTGAAGGGATAAGCATATCATCCGGTATGCATAGGGATGGAGACGGAAGAATTGACAGACAGAGACAAAGAAGATAGTGACATACCAGCATAATAGGGCGAGACCGACAATCATGGCTAGCTAGAGCATATTTGCTGAGAGTAGACACTGTGGAGCTGTCGGAGGCATGGAGATGCGAACATATTGAAGAGGTAGAAAGCCGGTGAGGTGGGAGGAGCCAGTCAGGTTGAGAGAGGGCGACACTGCTCGTGAGAAGGGCAAAGGAAGGAGTGTCGCCAGCAGAGCTTGACATTGAGCGCGCGCGCGTGCTGGACTTAGGAAAAATTCAAGTCTCCACGGCGTGCACTCGATAGTGTAAACGCCCGAGAACGTGACCAGCAGACACAGCACAGGTATCTGAGGGCCAGATATCTGACAGCAACGGCGAGCATGCACAGAAATATCCGCCATGATGTCAGGCGAACATTTCACGAAAAATATTCGCACGTTATCGGGACGGCGATATCGGGCCTCTGACCAAATTCAGAGGCCGGCTAGAGATGCGGCCTATGTCGACCGGAGATTCGGCCAATATCCATCGTACGATTCTTGTGGAAATATCATTAAATATTAGCCTCGTCTGGCCGTGTATTATGAGTTAAGGTAGTACATGAGTTACGAGGAATCCGACTGCAGCCCTGTATGCGACATCTGTCGCCCCGGATGGTGAACCTCCGGTGGAAATCCAACGGCCCGAGATGCGACTTATGCCTCTGCTGGTATGGTACTATGCAGTATGGGCTCTGCTGCAGTCTGCGAGCGACAGCAGTACTAGTGTTTTGTAGCTGTAGATGTGTACAAGGGTATATCAACGGCGTTATCGGACATCATCTTTGTGACAGCATTGCATGAGGGGGAGCGCTGGATGGTACCTTACGTAGTATGTACTGTGTCCTTGCAGTACACCGACCTATCAGTGGACACTCCCACAGATGCCAAGCCCCGGAGAAGCGAAGATCTGCAACTGGCGTCATCGAGGAGGGCTGCGTAGACGAGTGACGGTCTGACAGGGTGCGTCCGGGACGCCCAAAATGGGTTGTTTCGTGACGTCGTTGTGGCGCGAGTGGGGCCGCCCGAGATTGCTCTCGCTGCCGAAGACACACACGTCGCACAGGGTCTCGGACGCTTTCCTCCTCCTCCTCCCTGCTGCTCCCAGCCTGCATATCCTACACTGCGCGGCTGTAGAACGGCCCGTTGCTCAAGAACGATCCACCACTGCCGACAAGGCCGGTTTCTGCACGCGAGCTGGCACAGACGGCGCGGGGCAGAGGCCCAGGGGAAGACTGCGTGCAGGCACCGTCCGTGTCGGGGTGCATGATCGATCGTGGATAGTGGCTGGCAGGTCGCCCCATCCCGACGTCAACCCTGCTCGCTGTCCTTCCGCGCTTCTTTTTTTCGCTCCTTCATATCTCCCCTGCTCCCACAACTCCTTCACTCCCCTTCACTTCACCACCCTCATTCCCCCTCTCTCCCCGTGTCGTATTTGACGGTTGCGTACCGTTACGACCAAATGTGAGTCTGCCTCGTCGCGCATGGCTGCCTATATGCGCGTATCTCACAGGCATCTAGGTCGTCTAACCTCTCGAACGCGACCAACGCGTCCACCGCGACCTTCGTGACCGCCTTGGTCTTCAATGCGGCCGTCTTTGGAATCGAACTGGGCATCTTCACCGTCGCCCGTCCATTCTTTCCTGCTATATACCAGCCCCGGACCTACATCCCTCCCAAAGTGTGAGTTTCCATCCTGCCCGGTCTCGTTTCAATCTTCTTGGCCGTCATTGGGCGTAGTCAAGGCTGTGGCGGCACAAGACACTCCGGCCTCGCGCGCGCAGCCTCGTTCTATCTCACGCCGAGAATTAGACGACTGGCCACTGTGACGTGGGGCAAGGACGATGGAGGGTGGAGGTCTGGAGCTCCGCCTCGACGCAGTCCTAGGCACCGTCGACGGTGCAGATAACTTCCCCCTGTTCTTGTCCCCTGCTCCCCAGTCAAACAGTAGCTGCCTCCTGTGAATTGCCTGGGAAGACAGTGCTACTGTTGAATTGTGGGGGGCGCGATCATGGGGACACTGTCTAAGAGGCTTGCAGTCGCATTCCCTTCTGTGCAGCCTTCTGCAGACCGTTCCCGTGCCGTTCATTGAAGGGACGCCTGCCATATGGAACATGCCATGGTGCCACTCCGCCCGACCGAGAATGGTACACGCTCATGGCTGTGGCCGGTGGCATATGTAGCAGAGGCTGCACAGGACCGGGCTACATCACGTCTACGTATATGTCAGATCTTGCAGTGACTCTCCGACACATGCGATGCGGGATTCGCCACTTTGTCTCGGCTTGTGCACCCAGTACGGGGACACTAAGTGTCCCCGCCGTGCGTTCATGTCACCAGAGCCGATTTCTTCACGAACGTCCGTTCATGTCTGGATCGTTAACTGGCACGCAACAAAATTCTTCATATGACAGCTGCAGGGGCCGTGTGTCTTCTATCGTTTGTGAATGATCAAGAAGGGCATTTTTGCTGACATGTGCTCTCCTTCAGCCGTCGCGCACCGGAACTCACCAACCACTTCTTCTTATGGCCATGGGCCGTATTCACTGCCAACTATCATGAAATCCGGTCCAAGGTCGGCATGGACGCGTACTTCTTTGTGCGCTTCCTGCGCATGATGGTCCGGATACTCTTGCCAATCTGGCTCATCTCCTGGGTCATTCTCTTGCCCATCACCGGCGTGCGTTCCGACGGAGCGGGGCATACAGGTCTCGATCGGTTTACCTTTGGCAACGTGCCGCCTAATGACCAGGCGCGCTATGCTGCACACCTCATCCTCGCTTGGATTTTCACAGGTGAGCCACTCGCTGAGAATTCGCCATAACTTCTTTGCTAATCGACATCGCCTGCAGTATGGATCTGGTGGAACATCCGCCATGAGATGAAGCACTTCGTCACGACGCGGCAACGATGGCTCATAGACCCTGAGAATGCCTCATCTGCTATGGCAAGCACTGTGCTTATCACGGGTGTCCCGCGGAACTACTTGTCCGAGACTGCACTGCGCAATCTATTTTCGCATCTCCCCGGCGGCGTGCGAAAGGTTTGGCTAAATCGGTGCGTTTCATGTACCATTCTGCGTAGGACATACGCTTACGTTAAATGCCGACAGCGACCTGAAAGAGATGCCCGAATTGTACGAGCGGCGCCAGAAGGCCGCCTCCAAACTTGAGTCCGCTGAGACTACGCTCTTGAATACCGCTGTCAAGCTGCGCAACAAGAAGCTAAAAGCCGAGGCCAAGGCTGCTAAAAAGGATAGCGCGCGTAAATCGACGGATACCACGAACAATGACGGCCGTCCGCTCACAGACCCGAGCATCATCGACGCCGAGCAAGGCGACATATCTCTCGCGGAGAAGCTCGTCCCTCGAAACAAGCGGCCGACACATCGCCTGCCGCTGTTCTCATGGATGCCATTCTCCCTGCCGCTACTTGGCAAAAAGGTCGACTCGATCGAGTGGGCGCGACAGGAACTCGCGGAGACGAACGAAGCGCTGCACGAGGCGCGGCGAACGCTTGCCCGGGACGTGGCGACCACGTCGAGCCTCCCTGAACCTGGGACGAATCATCCGGATGCGCTGAAGCCCGATCCGGGCTCGTCCCAGACGTATCCGCCGCTTAACTCGGCCTTTGTGCTGTTTAACAATCAGATTGCGGCGCACATGGCGGCGCAGGTGCTCACGCACCACTTGCCGTATCGCATGGCAGGCAAGTCCGTTGGCGTCGCGCCGGAGGACGTCATCTGGAGCAATCTGAACATGAACCCGTACGAAGCCCGCGGACGAACCGCTATCGGCTGGGGCGTCACAATTGGCCTGATTGTCGTGTGGGCCTTCCCTGGTGCGTCTGTTGGATGTGCTATGTACTGGAAGAGTGTGGTGCTGACAAGAGGAGTGCAGTTGCATTTGTCGGTGCGGTGTCGAACATCCACTCGTTGTGCTCCACCTACTCGTGGCTCTCGTGGCTTTGCAGCCTGCCTAGCGTCATCGTCGGCATCATTTCCGGTATCTTGCCCCCTGCGCTGCTCGCGATCCTTAACATGCTGCTTCCTATCGTGCTGCGGCTGCTCGCGCGTTTCGAGGGTGTGCCGCAGCGAACGACGGTCGAACTGAGCTTGATGACGAGGTACTTCCTGTTCCAAGTCATTGTAAGTGTCTGCGCTTCCTAGCTGCGAATACGACCATATTCATCGATGCCTTCTTGCGTAGAACTCGTTCCTTGTCGTGACCCTCTCGTCTGGCATCATCGCTGCGCTGCCCGACCTTGTCAACAACCCTGGCTCGATCCCGTCCAAGCTGGCGGCAAACTTGCCTCGGGCATCCAACTTCTTCCTTACGTGCGTTCCTTGATCACGCTCCGCTCAACGTTCACATCCATCCTGATAAATTGCGCAGCTATATCATTTTGCAAGGTCTTTCCGGTACAGCATCGGGCTTCTTGCAAGTCGTTCCGCTTGTGTTGTACTACGTGAAGCTCTTCGTGCTGGGCTCCACGCCCCGCTCTATATACAACATCAAGTACACCCTCCGCTCGGTGGCTTGGGGCACATTATACCCCTCCATCACCCTTCTCGTCGTTATCAGTGCGTATCACATCGCAACTCACGTGGCCGCCTCCGTCGCTGACCTTTCGCGGCCACAGCCATTGCTTATAGTATCATCTCGCCGATCATCAACGGCCTTTCGGCGGTCACATTCTTCCTCTTCTACGAGATGTACAAGTACCTCTTCATCTGGCAGCTTGACGGACAGAAGACGGGCGAGACCGGCGGACTGTTCTTCCCGAAGGCGATTCAGCACCTGTTTGTCGGGCTGTACCTCCAGCAGATCTGCCTTGCGGCGCTGTTCTTCCTCGCCCAGAATGAGAATGGGCATCCGAGTGCGGTTCCGGAGGGTGCACTCATGATCGTTTTAATCGCGTTTACTGTGAGCATTTTTCCCTGCGTCCAATTAAGAGCATGATGTAACACGCTTGACGTACAGGCTTTCTTCCACCTCATCATCAACAACTCCTACGGACCGCTGACGCACTTCCTGCCGCTGACCCTCGCCGACATGACGCATAGTACCAGCGACCCGAATGTCGCCAAGGCCACAAAGGAGCTCGACGACGCGGAATCGTATATTGAGCCGAAGTCGACAGACGTTGAGAAGCGCACCGCACGCAAACGCACGTGTCCCTCGGGTTCCGTGGACTCCACGTCCGGTAAAGCCAAAGACGCGCCCGCGACCGTCGAGGACGTTGAGGGCGACCGAGCGGCGTCCGCGAAGCCCGGTGCGCCAGGAGTGGAGCGCGAGGAGGGTGAGCGGGAGAACGCGATCCGGGGCGTGGACGAGGACGTGGGCCCGAAGGATTTCTACCACCCTGCCAGCGTCGAGCCGCAGCCGATCATCTGGATCCCGCGCGACCCGCTTGGGTTGGGCGAGGCGGAAGAGCGCGCAATCCGCGAGGCGGGCATCAAGGTGTCGACGAAGGACGCCGTCATGGATAACAAGGGCCACGTCGACATCTCGGGCCCACCGCCTGAGAGCGAAGACTGAGGTGTCGATGTTGGCGTGCAGTCTCCGTGCCCCGTTCCCATTTGGTGAGAGGCGCATTGAGCGTAAGTTCCTGGGTGTCATGTCATGCTTCTGTCTTGGTTACGGCCTCTCTGTATTATTAGCACGTCTACCCTTCATTCATGATCGCTTCTCTAACCCCCACACACATCAATAACTACTAGGACTCAGGAGTCAGATGCCAGTGCTGACACGTATACCACCGCCGCTCCTTACACTCTTGCTTACAGTAGAGTATACACGCGCACACGTTGCTTGTACACGAGGTTCGCTTTTGTCCTCTTGTATGTTTGTGCTATAATGTTCTAGTTCCAATTTGCGAGAGTACTATCGACAGTTGCGCCAGCTATCGCTTTCGCGCTGAGCTCGCGGCTGATGAAGTACCCGCCGGCACCTTCTCCGGCCATCCGCTCATCAGGAGCCGTCGATTCGCGCAGCGGTGACTCGTAAGTCGTCAATCAAGGATGGTCGCTCTGAGAGTTCTTTCACTCTTCTCCAGGCCAGGCTATGGCTTGAAGTGCGAGAAGACGAGGGCGGACGCTGGAATGTAACTTCGCGTTTGTACCGTGCAAACACTTGCGGTACACACGGACGCGGATGGATGGCGGGGTGCTATACACATACATGAGCCCCGGTGCGTAATTGGGTGAGCACGAAAGCTGAGATACAAACAACATCGAGGACGTCACACGACTCGGACGCGCCGGCGCTCGCTCGCTACATACTGAGGAACGAGAAACCCGAACATGAAGTATGAAGTACATCGTTCACCGGCATGGGTTTGTGGATGTTGTGGACTAGAAGTCAAAGCTAATTATTCACTGGATGGTATGGCCGGAGTTGCTCGTGCCAGATGTAGACGCACGTCCAAGACTGCTGCGGTATCACAATGATCCTCTGGCTGCCTTTGTGTGGCCAAAGCCTGAGACCTCAGACATGCGGAATGTGGGATATAGCAGAGGTGGGTGATCTAAGGAGACATGAAGATCGTAGTGTGGAAGCGGAAGTGTTGGGCTGAGGTTGGCTATCTTTGAGATGCGACTCGGCCGTGCACACGCCATGGCTAGGGTGCAAGACGCCTTTAGAATAACGGCAAGATGAGAGCCAATCTCTCAGCTGTGGAAAAACGAGGGCGAGATGCAGACGCGGGACAATTCACGTATACAATCTTTTCTGGCGGGTCTCGCCTTCGCTCGTCTGCAGACCGCGCAAGGCCAGCGGATAAGGGAAGCGTCGAGTCAGCTTGGAGTTCTGTGATCTTTGGACTCAAACACACGGGGATTCGGAGAACAGATCCCACAGGTTGAGAGCGTTATTCAACGGACTTCGCGGGTCCGCTGGCGGTGTGCCTGTAGTACGACCAAGTTTCGATCTGGAGCAGTCCTCGATGTCGATACCCTGGGCATTCCTCGCGTAGCCGCGTCCATGAGCTCGAGTGAGGACCAATGTTCGTGGGTCAGTCGTAGACGGACCTCATTGAGCATGGGAAAGCGTGCATCTACCGCTAGCGCCGCATCGAGAACCTCGAGCTCACACCGCTCGTCAAAGTAGTCGAGGCTGATCGCGAGAACGCGGAGGGAAGCGGTCGGAAGGTTCGCGAAGAAGGCGAGACAGGTGTCGCCGACAGATACCCAGTTGGCATCTCCTGGATTGCGGAAACGCAGACCCAAGAGCGAGACTCGGAGGTCGAGAGACTCGACGTGGTGGCAGTCTTGCAGGCGGAGGAAGCCCCAGCAAGCTGTATGTAGAGGGACATGGTGGGTCAGCCATCGAGCCCGGTGTTTGCCCGTCGCGACGTTGGAAACGGGTGCATACCAGCATCGCCTTTTGGAAACTTGATCATCCTCTCAGCTTTGAACGTGAAGACGAGGTGCCGCAGCGCATCGCCGGCGTCCTGCAGGATCTCACCGAACGCCTCGAAGAGCATCGGGCGGTATGCATCCAGCATTCCTTCTTCCACTATCATGCTAACGGAGCGAAGACATCATGGGGCGAGCACTTCACGTAGGGCGCGGCACAATATCCACATCTTACAGTTCGCGTCCCAGGGCCAAGTGTTAGGGAGACAGAGCGAGTGCACGTCGAGCCGGTGCAGGAACCGTGCGTCTGTCAGTGATTGAAGGAATGGGCAAGGAACTGGGAAAATGCTCGGGGAGACTCGAAAGCTCAAGCGTGTCGGCTAGAAGGGCGCAAAGGATTTCGAAGAACGTGTCGGGATAGAAGGTGTCGCCAGTGAAGCCGTCGCAGTAATCGAAACCGAGTACTTTCAGTCTGCGTTGGCTGTCTCCTACATACGCTTGAACCACATCGCGTAGATACGCAGGTTTGATAAGCGTGGGAGCTTCGCCGTCAACGAGGTGAGGTCCATGCAATCAACCGTAATGAGGGAATAAGAAGGTGGAGGAAGTTCGCTACGAGCCCCCAGCCTGAGAGTTCGAACGCATTGGGCTATCGTTGGATGTGCATCCAGGAAGTCGCGCAGTTTGTCGAGGGGTGTGCGCGTGTGATCGAAGTCGAGTTCGGCGAATAGGTGAGGAAGTGCGGAGTCCCTCCACAAGCGCAACACTCGCGAGCACGACAGCAGGGCGTCTTTGGGTAAGTGCTGGAAGACGACGTCTACTATAAGACGTCAAAGGGCAGGAAGTTCGGCATCTCGAATTGTGCAAAAGATGAAGCTTTAGCGTTCTTGGAATTGCGCTCGCCTGTCGGCATCAGGAAGACGTGCCAACGCGTTGCGAAGAGGCCTTGAGCAGGAAGGCGCAGTGGGAATGTGGTCTAGTCACCAACGTGCTGCATGGCTTCGCGGGTACATTTCGACAACGCCTGCCATATTTGGAACAGACACACTTTCATCCAAGCGTCCACGTGCATCTCTCCCCCTTTCGTCAACATCGACGACAACTGCTGCTCCCTCGCGCCCGGAGTATCCGCTTTTCGCAGCTTGAGCACACCCCATGAGCATCCCATGGCTTCTGTGCACATCTCTGATCTTTGTGACGTGCGCTCGACGAGCTTACTAGCGACCAGGATGAACAGAGCGTTCCGGCTCAGCCGGGTCCGCCTCGACAAGCCTCGATCGAGGCTACATTCTGGATCGCGCTGCGGGCGGCAGCTCATGAGACTCTTGCTCTCCAAGTCCATAGCACTGCCTGAAAGATGGATAGCGACGATAACGACGGTGAGGAGGCTGGCCCTTTGAATGCGCCTGGAACGTCGGTACTGCCTGGGCCTCTTGTACATGCTGATCGCGTCCGCCCGTCCCGCCGCGCGGAGGCGGAAGACCATGTCCAGACTGCGAGACGACATCCAGCCCCTGTCGTCTCATGTGAACTACTACTTATCCAGCCGCAGTCCGGCCTGCCGTATTCCTCTTGCGGCGCCCCTCGCAGAGTTTAAAGGACCCGTCGCCGTCGCCCAACCTTCCATGTCAGCCATCCATCGCGGCCTGACTTCTCATTTGCACCCCCTCCGTTCGCGACGCTTCTTTGCTCCTTCGCGGATCTCCGGCGCTCCTCGTGCAGTATATAACCGCCTCACTCCTGCTGCAGCGTTTCTCCACACCACGACTCCCACACCACACGCAGCCATGGCTCCACAGTTTCAGATTCCCAAGGTTCAGAAGGCGGCCATCGTCGAGACGACTGACGCGCCTCTGAAGGTCGTCGACAACCACCCCGTCAAGCAGCCTCACGAACTCGCGCCTGGTGAATGCTTGGTCGAGCTGGAGTGCAGCGGTGTCTGCCATACCGACCTCCACGCCCGGCAGGGCGACTGGCCCATCCCTGCCAAGCTTCCGCTCATCGGCGGTCACGAGGTGAGACGGCTAGTCTACTCATCTCTCGCGCTATATTTAATACTGAGGCCTGTCCAGGGTGTTGGCCGCATTGTAGCCATCGGCGAGCACACGCAGAACTCTCCCGTGAAGGTGGGCGACCGCGTCGGGATCAAATGGCTCGCGTACTCGTGTTTGGACTGCGAGCCGTGCCGAAAAGGTCTTGAGCAGAGTACGCACAGATCCGCTGACTACAGTACTGCGACAATCGCCCCTGACGTCATCGCTCATCATAGGCTGTCTCAAGGGCAAATATAGCGGATTCACCGTCGACGGCACATTCTCCCAATATGTCGTCTCCTGGGTCACGCACGTCACACCCATCCCCGACGGCCTTGCGAGTGCGGAGGCCGCCTCGATTCTCTGCGCGGTAAGCTGGTTCCGCGTGCGTTCCGAGGGGCAGCGATGCTGACACTAGCGTGGTCACAGGGTATAACCGTCTACCGAGCCATCAAGTACTCCAACACGCACATAGGAGACTGGATCGTTCTTCCAGGCGCAGGAGGTGGTCTCGGACACCTGGCAATCCAGTATGCCGTGGCGATGGGCCTCCGTGTCGTCGCAGTCGGTGAGTCGATCCGCATCACCTGTTCTGTCTCCGACTTTCTCTGATACATGCATTATGATTGCTGCAGACACCGGCGCCGAGAAGAAGGAGCTGTGCATGAAACTCGGCGCAGAGAAGTGGGTTGACTTCAAGGAGACTAAGGATCTTGTCAAGGATATTATCCAAGCAACAGACGGTTATGGCGCCCATGCCGCGGTCGTCACCGCCGCGACCGGCGCGGCGTACGCCCAGGCGATAGATTATCTCCGCATGGGTGGCACGCTCATGGCCGTCGGCCTCCCCGCACGCGCGCAGCTCAGCGCGGACATCTTCTTCACCGTCACGAAGAGCATCAACATCATCGGATCTTATGTCGGGTGCGTTCTTCCCCTTGCGTCACAGTTTCAGCGCATGCTCATGGTTTGTGGGACAGCAATCGCCAGGACGCACGTGAGGCGCTCGAGATCGCCGCCCGCGGTAAGGTCAAGTGTTACTATCAGCTCAAGCCTCTGTCCGCGCTCGCTGAGTACGTCTATTACTCTTCGTTATGTTCGGCGTGAGCAACCTAACCTCTCCCTTCTCAGGACGTACGAAGGCCTCGCTCAGGGCAAGATCGTTGGCCGCGTTGTCCTCAACATGAAGGAGTGATCTCCTCGCCATCCATTCCCCCACCCCCCTTTCACCCCGCAAAACGATCAGGGCGGATCGTTCAATTTCACGGCGGACCGCGCGCCTGATCACATATAATAGGCGGCTGTGACATCACATCAATACTGAAGCTGTATATTGTATCGAAGACGTCTCAATGTATCATGTTATACCAGATGTATGCCGTCTGGTGCCGTTGCTGCGTTTGTTTTGAGCTGTGGAACTTCAATCGGGGAAGGCCTTTGGAGGCGACAAGGCTATACCAGCCACATGGTTTAGGCATTGGCAGTCCAAGCAATTGGATCATGCACATCCCCCCATCTGCATTGAGTGCTCTTTCGCTCGTATACGCTTGCGACGCCTTATCGAACGACCGCTTTGAGCCAGTCTCTAGAGGTTGGCTCCAAATATTCAAGGCTCCTGCCGGGGAGCAGTAAGCAAGGAGAGGCAGGGGAAACCAGAGGACGAAAGGCTCAAAAGTCTCGAGGGTTCTTGTGCGACATCGACTCTCACACTGCTCGTTTTGCGCGACATCGAGAGTACACAACGATACATACATGATATTGGGAAGACGTGACACTAAAATTGTATACATACGCATAGCGCGGTGATACAGACGTCAAAGCCTGTTGGCTGAACCGGATACAGGCAAGCCCTCGCAGGTTACCGTCGACCGGCGCCGATCATCCGCGAACCCGGGGCTCCGAGATCTAAGGATTGGAAAGACTCTGCGTGCCGTACATGGTACGGGCAAAAGTTTAATTGAGATAGGTAACTGGGTAGCAGCATGTGTGGGAGGGCTGAAACGGAGCTCTTTCCGTCTTGTAGTCCCGTGGGTGTCTGAGCACAGCGCCCGAGGAGAAATTTCGAGGATCTGGAGAACAACGGCTGACATGGAAGCCGCGGAGCTGGGTTTGGGAATCTCGGTGAGGCATCGCAATTGGTAATTCTATAGCGCGTCAACGGTGTTGTCGAGGTCGTAGTTCCTGATGAGAGCTTCCGCTATCTCGGAACGTGGGGTGATCCTGCACTTGAACGGCTCCGGATACCTACATTTTGCCGGTCAGCATCTGCTATATCGTCGAGACGCAGATAGGAGTAGCGCATTCACGAGAGGAGCAGATCAGGAGAGACCCTTGCTTCCAGCTTGATGGGCTCGCCGCGTTCGTCTAGCGGCGGAGCGATGTCGAACGCGTGCAGGACGGAGGAGACAATGATGAACATTGACGCGTCGGCGAGGTGCCTTCCAGGGCAGATCCTGGGGACATACACATCAGTCAGCAGTTATAGCCAGTGATCATCCAAAGCGCCCAGATAAGAAAGGTATTACTGCGCGGTCAGAGTCGAGGTTGCAAGGACGGACAGGGCGGATACGGACAGGGCGGATAGGGAGGGAGAGGAGGTAAGGCGGGGGTGCATACAAGCGGGGGTCTCAAGTGAGCATGAGACACGGAACGTACCTGCGCCCGAAGCCAAAGGCGTACTTCTGGGGATCTCGTATGGAGGGGTCGAGCGCGCCATCTTTGAGGAAGCGCTCTGGGCGGAACTCGGTGGGGTTCGGGTATGCTTTCTCGTCGCGTGCCATGGCCCTTAGCGTCTGATAAGCACCATATTCTGGGACGTTCGCGGTCCCTTGAGCCAAGGTGACACATCTGAGGACGCACCACTGGTTGGGAATGAGGACAGTACCCTTGGGAATGGTCCAACCGTTGAACTCCTCGTCCGCGGTAGTCTCATGTGGGATACCCAGCGGGACGACATTGTGCCATCGGAAGCACTCCTTGATGAGCGCGTTCACGTACGGCAGCGAGTCGCGGTCAGAGAACGCGGGCACGCGGTGCGGACCGACGACTGCGTCAAGTTCGGCCTGCGCTTTGCGCTGCTTCGATGGATGCATGGCCATTGCGAGGAAAAAGGCTTGAACGGAAGAGAAGGTCTGATATATGATATCTGTTAGTCCCAATCATGAAGTGTTACGGGATGCATTGAGGATTATACCGTATCTGCACCAGCTAGAAGCACTTCAGTCAGCTTCGAACAACGAAAGACAGCTGGTCCCACGCACCAAGGTAGGCGATTGCTGTGACATTCCTGTACAGGTCCTCCTGGCTCATCTTATCCCCGAAAGGTTTCTCCTCGGAAGTAATATTCTCTAACAATGATGCCGCGAGCGAGGGATGAGCTGTGCCCTCCATCTGCAGCCATGGAGGTGAGTGCTCTGGCTAACCAGCGGAAGGTCAGACACAATAGGCATTACCATCTCACGCTTGACGTTGTCAAAAGGAGCATTGCGAAGCTCGAGAACGGCAGGCTCCCACTCCGCTGCCTGCCGTTTGAAGGTCGCCCCTGGAAACCACGCGGGGAGATGACGAAGGAACGGGAATGTTTCGACGAGATATCGGCCGGGAACGGTGATGTTGATGTAGACGTCAGCACCCTTTTCCGCTATGTCGATGTACTTGTCATTGTAATCGGCGACTTCAAGCCCGTATACTATGCGAAGAATCGTCGCGCCAAACAGGCTGGTCAAATCGCGATCCTCGTCAGAGCCTTGACGTACTCGAGAAAAGGATACTCTCACTGTCGGATATGCTCGACGAACTTGTCCGGGTCCTCGAGCAGCTTGCGAAGGAAACGACGGGTTTGCAGGAACTGCGCGGGGCGGTAATTCGCAATGACATTTTGGTGGAACATTTGATGGAAGGCCTTCCGGTGACGGCGCCACTCCTCCGTGTAACCCCACAATCCGAACTCCCAGGACATGTAGCCGGTTCTGACAGACGGCGAGTCAATTTCTACCGCGACAAGGTGTTGAGGAATGGAATACTAACAGTTCCGCCATAATACACGGCGGTCGTCCGGAGGTAGTCGCAGAGCGGTTCTCTAAGAGGGCGTACGCGGCATCATGAGACCCCAGAATCAGGATGTGTTGCCCGAGGACATTGAGGTACGTGAATTCACCTAGGCACGACATGAACTAGTCCCGAGGTCGATGATGGCGGAAGGACAGCCTACGTACCGTATTTCTCTGTTAAAGAGTTGAAGCTGCGTCCAAGATCCTTCTTTGGCAAATCCAACAAATTGCCAAGAATTGGCAGTGGCTTTGGTCCTGGAGGCAGAGCTGGAGGCTGTGCAGAGGATTTCTTTGAAGTCATTCGCCGCAAGGCGACGACCAAGAGCGCCGCGAGCGCGCACGCCCACACAGCAGATGTAGCCGTCGCAAGCATAGTGGGTCTCCAGATTGCCGAGCAGAACGTCTGCCTGAGCTGGTACAGTTTAAATACGGCGCAACCCTGAATCCTAGTATCAAATAAGGAGGGGCATGACCATTTGCATATCATTGTGGATGCACGGGCGGCGCCGCCAGCGAAGACCACCAAATTGAATTGATGCTGGCATTCAATCACAGCCAGTGTCTACTTGATTGGTTAGCGACCTAGAGAACTGTACCTGGAAAGAGAATTCGAGCCAAGGTAGCGTCGTGGCGAACAACGAGGCCAGCAGCCGGTCCATTTGAGCAGTCGGCTGCTGGAGTAACATGACCTGGAGCGCTTTCTAACAGAGCAGATGTTATGCTTCAGGCGTGGACCAGTTGTATCATAAACAAAGCATCACACTTAAGGCGGATGGCTAGGCAGCTGCAGTCAGCGAGACAAATGGGCGGCGAGGGCTGAAGCATCTCACCCGATGGGCAGACGCTCAAGAAGCGCAGCTGGTTCTAAACCGGTGATGATAATCTCGATATTGGAAACGACCGTGGCTTCCGAGAGACGGTGTGCGATAATTGCCAGTGGAAATGCTTCGGTGGCCATGACACAGGGAAGGTCTCCGCACCCAGACATAAGGCACACATGGAACTATGATTGAAGGGGCCGCTGTGAGCGATAGGCGACTTCTCACTCCGTCGAGCTGGATCCTGCGGAACTCATATACAAGCCTGGCTAGGGGGTCATGGGGCGGATACGCATCTGACCACGCTATAGGGGGTACGTGGATGCAGAATCTAGCAGCAACATTGCCAGGCGGACACGAGAGCTTAGCGCGGTCGATGTCTGACTGTAGGCGGCAGAAAGTTGGAGAACGGCTTATCCGAAGGCTCTTTTCAGACGCTGTCGTTTTCCAAGCGTCATGTCCACTTAGAGTTTCGCAGGTGATCAGCTGGAATTTGTGCGCTGTGGAGGTCCCAGATAAAGCTCTGCAGCTTTCATTCATTGTTGGAATCGCGGACAAATGAGCGTCAGGACTCACATCCATCCCGGTTACGGCGGTACGACGGTACTCGATCTCCTGGAGCCTTCGAAGAGATGCAAGAGACCAGATAGTTCTCTTAAGGAGTGCATTCAAGTGGAATGGCCCTTCAGACGTCCCTGCTGAAGTCAATCCTCCAAAAGAGGCCATAGCTACTGCAGTTTTCATGTCATGCAGAACGTGAGCAGCGTCCTATGTACCTGATTAGCAAACCGTCTATAGACTTGTATCACGCGAGACACACCCAAATCATGCTGCTACTTGCAGCGCGTCAAAACTCACTCATGATTGGAACCCTGGTAAGGTCAGGTACACTCGACTGATCAGAAGGCAACATGCAGACTTTGACGCTACGAGTTCACGGGCTATCAACAAATGGTACCGGCCAGGAAGAACCGCATAGACGCCTGCCTCACTTCCGTAACCCTGGCCATCATAGCACATACTAGGACATATGAATTCTAGAGTGATATATGCGCCAGCTGAGAGCTTGAAGCATGAAGAGGAATCATAGGCGCAATTTCAAGCGATCGGAACCATAGGGGGTTCGGGAGCGCCCAACGTCCAGACGCGGTCACATGATTTTGTACACGTGCCACTTGGGCGCGGTGAAGTCCAACGCGCTCAAGCTCCAGTCTGGCTCACTTCGCCAATCCTATACTCTTGTCCTCAGATTGCCTCTTACTCTCCGTCTTGCCTTCGCTGGCCTGTCTTACCGATGGCGAAAGTGCTTCGCGTACCTAAGGTAGACCTCCAGGCCATCCTTGCCCAGCCGAACCCCCATATCGATCTCCGCCTTGACGCCTACGAGACCTCTACACGCAACTTCCTGACAGCGGTATCAAATTACACCCAACGTGCTGTGGCTGAGATAACCAACCGGAAGAATGCGTATGCTGCAGAGAAGAAGCGACTTGCCGAAAAGACCCAGCAGATTGAGGCGGAGACGAACCAGTGTAAGGTTAAGGAGATAGAGCTCATCGCAGGTCGGTTTTCACCCTCCTCTCCTCATCTTTGGTGTGGCTGATATCTTGCAGTCTTGGATAAGGAACAAGAGGAGAAGAAAGAGTCAGAAGCCAGCGTTGCTGCTTTCCGACGGCAGCTCAATTCGATTAAGGAGAAATGCGCTTCCCTAGATGTGGAGATCGAGCAACATCGCATGGTTGCTGCGAATCTCATGCGTGGTTCGCCTTCATTGTCAATGCCTCTCTGTACTTCAATTGCTTATGAGCTCTATCATCGCAGAACGAAAGCGCGAGCAGTCAATTCTTGATACACACGCCTCGCGCGCCCTCCCGGAGCTGACTGCGTGCGAAGCGACGCTCAAGTGCGCCATTGAGGGCATCGACAAAGACAAGATTCTTGTCAGGTTTACCCACATCGACCCTACAGCTCTTGATCGAGAGTTCAGCCTCGTCATCGACGTGTCTACGCGTTCCTACAAAGGTTCGTCCTGTCCTTGAGCGCTCGTAAAGCGATCCGTGGCTTATCCTTCCGACAGTCCCAACCACAACACCCTTCCTGCCCACTCTGCCCATTCTTTTGGACGAGCTGAATGAATCACGGGACATCTATGCGTTTGTTCGGCGAGTCCGAAACGCTTTCCGCGATCTGGTCGCCGATGGCCGGTGACCTCCTATTGACTGATATTCTGCCGGTATTTTCTGTCGATCCAACACGCGGTCTGTTGTACTTTTATCATACATTACCTCATCCTCCATCCTGTACGTCAGCTGAATTTGTATGCTATGAGCCACTGTCCGAGGGACAGGTGGATCTTGATGGACTTACGGCTGCGCAGGATGCGAGAAGTACGATACTGTCGCTCCAGGATTTGGACGCGAAAGAGCCTTAATCATGCTTACTCCGTAGTTAATCATGTGGTAGTGCGGCCGATATATGGTCAGGGTTCTGTTCTCTCAAGTGGGCGAACAAAACCGGCTGCGGACGTGCTGGCACTGGCCTTGAGAACCGAACCATTGGGAAGGTCAGTCTACAGGAGCTTGCTAACGTATACGATATATTTAGCCGTTGTTCCATAGCATGACCCGACCGACGTTGGAAAAGCAATCTAGCCTCTACGTGGAAACATGGCTGGGCGGCGTGATCTATTCCGCCATATATTCTCGATTAATCAAGCGGTCACTTACAACGACCATACAATATGATATCCTGATGTACCGGAAGGTGTGAGAAGGTCCGGAATGACAGTTACCATCCGACTGAGAGAACGCTTCGGCTCGTACACGTTCGGATATATTCACAATCGCCTATATACAAACGGGGTTGAATGGATCTGAGGACCATGCTCTGATATCTGGGAAACTCACGAAGTAAGCGACGCGGAGCCAGTAGTAGTAGAAGCAAGCGCCTTCAAGCCGTCGTTGAACGCCCGAGCCCAGCTGTCCGCAAACGCCTCGTCCAAGGCGTCCTTTCCCCACGTCAGGGTGATCCCAAGGGCGCCGGACGGCGATCCGGTGACGTTCACCTTGAACGCTGCGCCAGCGGTTCCGTCCGCTTGGGAGCCCAACATCTCCTGGATGGACCACGTCGGAGCCTCGGGCTCCTTGCCATCCATGCTCGCACCCCTGGCCTTGGGTGGCCCAATATTGGTGATCTCGATGGTCGACTCCCGTTTCTTGTTCAGCAGACCCTGGAAGTAGCTCTCGCGCGAGCCGATCAGCGCCCTCATGACGCCCACTGCGGAAGGCGCGTTCGGTGCTTCGCGCTTGAGCGTCTCTGAGAACTCCGTCGCCAACTTCCAGGGGAATCGCTCAGGGGCAGGGTACGGTATCTTCGCGTCGAGAACGGGGGTGGGAAGGGGGTGGACGCCCTGGTAGTAGGAGACGTAGTTACAGATCGCAGTCGGTGGCGTCTTCGTGTGCGGGCGGAGGGAGATGGGGACGTTGATCACTGCAGAGTTGAACTTTCCCTTCGGATCGGGTCCGCGACGCAGTAGATAGGCAAGGGTGGACGTGACGATAACATAGAGGACGCCCGTGAGGGTCGCGCCGTGAGCGGCGCTCAGCCGGAGAAGGCGAGTAGTCTCCTCGGGCGCCAGCATCACCACTCGAACATGGACACCGAGCTCGAACGTGCGAGTCACTGGGTTGCCGGTCCATATAGCATTGCGCTTCCGTGATGCGAACGGGTTGAGTGCTTGATTGACCTCGCTGAATATTTTACCCAGAGGCGTAGGAATGTTCATCGCTTCCTCCAGAGGCGGCATGAGGGTGATCTCCCTCTCCCCCAGAGTGATCTCTCCAGAATGGGATGCGGGGTGCTGAACCTGCTGAAGTGCGGCGAGGAGCGAGAGGTGGAAGGCGTGTCCACTCAGTCCATCACCCATGGCATGGTCATACGCGCAGAGGACGGTACCGTCCTTCAGGATCGCAAGGCGCCACAGCGGCAGATCTGCATCGAGGTCGAAGGGGCGCATGAATTCGGTCTCAAGGATGGTGTCAATCTTGGACATATCGGCATCGAGGAACTCGATGATCTGGTTGAGATCCACTGAGCGGAGACGGATCCACGACGGCATCCGAGCGATTGCACCATCGGGCGTTCGGTCTGAGAGACGCGAGGAGAGGATAGGCTGCTCGGTCACGACCTGTTCGAGGGCTGTAAAGAGCGTTGCCTTGTCGAGGGCACGACCGGAGCTACTCTCGTAGCGTGCCGACACTGCGATGCAGGAGTCTACGCCTAGCTTGGTACGACTGTGGAAGAAGGCCTCGATTACGCCTACAAATCGGCCAAAATCAATTCCCGGGGGATTCAGAGATCACTTGTAAGGGATGCTCACCGGCCTGTCTTATTGGCTGGGAAATCGAGGTACTTGTAGACATAGCGACACAGAGGTTGGAGGGTGAAAGGCAGGAGCGTTCGTGGGGAGGGTATCAGGAGGAGCCTGTGAATGGCTGCGCAACGGAGACCCACGCGTGGGACCACTCTACTTAAGAGTCCCGGGGCCGCACCGCACGACATTCAGAACTTGAGAAGAATTAGTATGGCGCACAGGTGACGGTGTGAGAATATCATGGGTATGGTACCAGATAAACTATTATGGACTCTCATAGAGCCCGGGCTAAGCTCATCAGACTACATTATTCACCTTCGCATCCCAACGAGCGAATGGCCCCACACTACGGGTATGAGAGACGGGTATAAACAAACGTCAGGCGGCCCGGTAGTGAACAAGGTTCTCACCATTGTCGCTCGCGTTTCGCATGCATCATCCAGTCAGGTGTACATAGGTTCGAGCTGAAGAAAGAGCCATCTTCACATGCAAATCCCGGAACCATATACTCTCGTATGGGATGATACGGGTATATGCGCCCGTACATATTCGTAGAAATGGGCAGAGTTGATGCAAGTTCCCCTGATGTCTAGGCCCCAGTTGAAAGAGCTGTGCCTGAGGCGCTGCAGGGCGACAGAATCTAGATTGTTGGGATCACATCGTCAAAGCCAAAGCGCTAGATGCAGTATGCTGCGGGTGTATCAAGTACCTGGCGCGCCGGATGTATTGTGTCGCCTTTCTCGTATCCATCAGAGTATAGTAAGGCGGTCGTGTCAAGAATTAACCTCCAAGCTTTGCACCGTTCATAGACGAGAGGTCGAATATCGCTTCGCGTGGATTACACCAGATGAAGCCTCGCGACCAACGGTCCGTTGATCTTGAACAAAGGTTCCAAGAGGACGCTCAAAGCCGAGCGGGTCTACGAGCAATCGGCCCCGGTGGTTCGCGGAGATCTTTGGGTACAATCCCGAGAGACCGAAAGAATCCAAGGAGCTGCCTTGCTGATCTTCTTGGCGCCATTCGCGAGAGGCAAAGGCCGGTACTGCATTGTACATGCTGTATATTGCACTTTGCAAACTCAGCCTGTCGGAAGAGATGAGCGTGGGAAACAAACGTTGATCACAGGGAGAGAAGAGACGCACCGTAAGGGACACGTTCTACGCTCTCTCGAGCACGACGAGCAGCGTCTCTATATCGACTCCTGCCTCCATGTCAAAATCTTGAACGCTGGCAGTCGCGGATACTGTACTGCGATGACCTCGGAACCTATCCGGTAACGGCATGATTTGTAACAATCGTACTGCAGCAAGTTCAAAGTCGCAGTAAGCGCCGTCAGGCACCGCGCCGCCGATCACACGGGCTATTAGCGCCTGCATGGCCCGAAGGGTGTGTCCGCTCCTCGATCGTGCACAACATCGCATTGGGCTGCTTCCAGCCACCGTCTTTGCGTTGTGACACTGATACAATACTAGATAGTACATATACACGGGGCTGAGACTTCAAGCTGCAGCGCTTCAACGGAAGCGTTCGACAGCTTGAACTTCCAGCCGACATCTTCAAGCGTCCAACGGCTTGGAGCGTCTACTACAGGATCGATCTGCGCAGAATCCAGTTGCTACTTCGCCGTCAGCGTCGTCGGCTAGCTTGAGTTGAAAGACGTTACCCTCCTCAAAATGGAGACGCTCTCAGAGAAAGTATTGGTCATTGCGATCTCAGCATGGTCGAAGACAACGCAGAACTGCCCGTACCCGTTAATCCCGTTGTGCCACAAGACATCTATAGAGACACAAACGTTCCGAGCCATTCTCTCTTGAAACGACTCGTCGCATGGGTAGGAACAGGTTTGTCTGCTGCTTCACGTATGCTCTAATGCTAATGAGATAATCTTGGACCTGAAACTGTAATCTCTCGATAGGTATACCGACTTTGCGTGAAAGAAGCGGGCTGTGGCGCAAGCACGACGTCCTGTCCGTGTCTACCCCTGCCGCCTTCATAGACAACCCATCAAGGGCCTGGCAGTTTCAGCACTACTTGAGAGAGAAATGTGCGTACTACGCCTTCATCGGAACCTTCATAATTGCGTCCTCACTGGGCTGATCGGCCAGGATGTTCAAGGCCACGCCCAACCCAGGTCATGTGGCACTGGCTCGACTTGTTCTTCCTCAGCTCCGCCACTCTCTTGCATCCGACGCGTCGTTTACTCTCATAACGCAAAGTGTTGACGCTTTGGACCGCCGCGCCATCCAACAGGTCTAGAAGGAGCATGGCGTGGCTAGTCATTTCTCGAGCAGACTTCTGCGGAGCAGACATCTGGTCCTGACGGTGCAGTCCTAATCCAGATGCGCTGGCGCATCGCTGGAGTGTTGTGCACGAATTATACTTGCAGATTTCGCGAACTGAACCTCCATCCCCCGATATACCTGGCTCTAGCGGGTACTGAGCTTGTCGTGGAGGGCAAGGACGATTCACAGACTGCCCCTGTGCTGAGCAACTCAACAAGGGACCGAAGGGGACTGCTGCGGAGGCGAGAGCGTGGGCGGAAGCGCGCTTGGCAGGACACCAAGAGCCAAAGTCGTCGGCCGCTGATCCTGACATCACCGTGGAGGAGCTTCCGCGATGCAAGAATGTGGCGCTCCTGCTCGTCCTGATGTTGTCTTCTTCACTGAAGTGCCTCATCGTACTGAAGAGGTCATGCGCCTCGTCGACAACGCGGATGTACTTATTGCCGTGGGAACGTCCGCGGTGGTACGTGAGGTCCCGCATAGCAGGGTTTCGCGGTTGCTGAAGCGAGCATCTAGGTACATCCTGCTGCAACTCTCTCTGTCAAGGTTAAGGAGCATGGCGGGACAGTTGCAGTGTTTGACATCGAGCACGTCAAGCGGGATGATATCGCGGACTTCGTCTCCCTTGGCTCTTGCGAAGATATCTTTCCCCGTGTCCTCGCTGTCCCAGATTCCAACTGATTAAGCGAAGACTACACATGCCATTGTCCATTGTGTAAATGGAGTGCCCCTCAGAAGCGAAAATGCTAGGATACCTGAGGTAGTTTCGTTTTCTGCCATAACCCGCCATACAGATGCGCTCCGGGCTAGGAGGTCACGTTGGCTCTCATGACTCCGAACAATGTGCCAAAGAACCAACTTGGCGAAATTTGTCGGGCTCTATCCGATAAATTTTGGATGCACATACCAGCGGTTGTCTACAGTCACAATCATAACCAACGGCAGCATACCGCCTACACAAGAGGTATGTACTCATTCTACGCGTCCCGAAGCTTCTTAATCTTCAGCCATAGCTCGCCCTTGGTGCTTTCGGAGCTGACACTTGGGTACGAGATGCCGGAGAGGTTCCATACGACCGGCTTATCGGAGAGCTCGAGGGTGAAGTTCGCGAGGAGCTCGGACATAACGACCTCTGCAGCAGACATCAGTTGGCCGATGATTGATGGAGGCGAGAACGAGGGGATAGTACTCACTCATCTCGAGCTGCGCGAATGTGAACCCGCTACAGGCCAAGTTATCAGCGGAAGACGGCTGGGCACAGAAGGTGCTACGTACATGCACGACCTTCCACCACCATAGAATGTCATTCTTCGAAGTTGTGTAAGCATTTGCGAGTCTCACTGCTCGGAACGGACTCACAGATGCGAGTAGATCCCCGGAATAGCCGCCTTTTCTAGCGCCTCGGGAAGAGGCTTGAGCCATCGATCAGGCTTCCACTCGTATGCGTCCTCGCCCCATAGCGCTTTGTTGCAATTCGAAGCCATGATACCAATGAAGATATTCGTTCCTCGAGGGACGACGAGCTCCTTCATGAGCGTGCCGTCTGTAGCGCGGATCGGCTCAGACAAGGGGATGACACCGTCTTTCATGGTTCTAGGAAGCAGTGAGTGAAGGAGCGATGAGCGAAACATGGCTTCTTACCCTCGGAAGGTTTGAATGGCTGGAGGGTAACTGTGAATACAATCAGTATTTCAGATGTCGAACGCTATGCCTGAAGCACGAGGGATCTACTCACAGCCGGAGACTTTCACGACACACTGCATCAAGATAGGGTAATGCATGTAATTCGTCGTAGTCCAGTTGATCGCAGTGTGCCTTTGCCTCCAGAATCTCGCTGCGAAGTCTGTCTTGCACATCCGGATGCTGTGCTAGCAGGTGCAGAATGCGAGCCATTCCGTTCGACGTAGTATCCATCGCAGCGAAGATGATCGAACTGGGGGAGTGAGCCTAGAATGAGAAGAATCCATGAGCCGTCTCCTAGAATGACACTCACGACATCTGACCCAGCAGCTCAACGTCGGGAAGCCTGTCCTCTTCCGAGACAGCACTGTTCGCTTTCACTGTACACAAAATATGAGCATTCAAATACGCTAGGGATAGATCCGGATCTCACAGAGGACGCCAATGAGATCCTGAGAGTCGGCCTTCTCATCCTGGAGGGCTGCCTTCTTTTCGTTGAGTACCTTCAGGGAACCCGCGTGGAGTGCGTCTACGAGGGGAACAAGTTTCCGTAGGGCGGGAAAAGGCGCGTGTTTGGCGAGCCACCGACGGAATCCAGCAGGCCCAAGGTAAGGAACTAGAGGAGCCGCTTGCCTCAGGAGGATCATCTCGTCAGATGTTGCAACCGGTCTATGAAGCGGAATGGTCAGATTCTGGCGGACCGAAGTGAGGTAATCCGGCGAACGTGAGAGTCTTGACCGCTTCCGCATAGGCGTCCGCAACGTCTTCTGTGAGAGGGTCGAACGAGTGCCCGATGCCGGACTGGCCGATAAGCTCGAGCGCCGTGCGAGACATCCAGTTCATCATATCGATGTCCACGGAGCCATCTCCTACGCGAGAGGATACGGCTTCGACAAGCTGCGGGCGTACTGGTCTGTGAGCAGGGAGGGAACAGGAAAAGCAGGACCTCCGAGACCTTGCTTGTTACGCGGTAAAAGACAGGCACAAATCTTCGAAGATGTTTGGCCCCAAAGACTGGCCGGAGCATCTTCCGTTGCTTGTGGTGCATGTCTCCTGCAAGCCCTATAGTGAGTATGGCCTCACCAACGTGGTACATCACCCTCACCGTTGACAGCGATAATTCCGTAACCAAAAATGAGTTGGTTGCTCCTGCGATAAGGGTCGTATGAGGTCAGGGACCAATTCTATGACGAGACGACGAAGTTAAGACTGACGTCAGGTACCATGGTAACTCGTCATACGTCGCTGTGTCCTTCAAGATGTGCTGCATTGCCAGGGGATCAGAGATGTAGAGGAATGGGGACTATCACAACAATTAGATCATAAGACCAAGCAGCGCAGCACGTTGCGCTCACCCCGAACGTCCAATGAAGCTTCACCACAGAGCCGTACTTCTCTGCAATCTCCCTGTGGAAATCCCATCCTGTGCGGCCCATCATTTGAGTCACATTGCCTGTAGACTGAGTATTGACATGCTACTCTTATGGTGTCTATGCGGGTAATGCATACAATACCTGTGAGGAACGAAGCCGATGGGGGACCAGGAACCTTGGCCAGCAAGGTTCGCGCACGTACGACACGGAGAACCTGCAGAACAAGCCACGCCGCCGTCGCAAGGAGGAAAATGTACAGTATCATTGCGCTTCGATGCGAGGCTTCGGCAATCTCGAGGCTCTGGACATTGTGCCGCCTTTATATAGGCCACACCAAGCACGCCGGCGGCGTCTGATACCTTGCTAAGCACCCTGTCACTCGCCGCCCAGGCCGCGCCGGCACAGAACAGTGACACAACACGTCGATACGGACCGGGTGCATGTACTTGAACATGCCATCGCAGAGCAAGCTGGGGACGAGCCTATGTGGATGGTAACCTGCCATAGAGAGGGACAAGTTAAGCGCAACCTACCACATCTTATCCCACTTCACTACGCTAGCGCCTCATGCCACGAGCCGGAGGTGAATTGGTTTACCTCCGCGGTATTCTATGCAAGGCGGAAAAATGTAGTGCAGTGAGCACTGTTTCGGCCAATGACATGAGATATATAACGTACTGGAATAGCTGCCTCTGTTAAGGAGAAGCACCGGTGCGTAAGACTCCGTGGGCTGTTCGAAGTCCGCTCGTACCGACGGATCAGACGCGCTCTGAATCATGCTGCACTGCTTCTGCAGTGGGACTCCGAGAGATATGTAGCGTAGTCTGGACTCATTAACATCATCGTAAGAGTGAAGACGTAGTCAATATACCAGGCTACGGCTCCGATGTTCCTCGAACTCATCAATCAATCCCTCAGATCGATGGCGCCAAGGACCGCTGGAACTGGTTCCCTACTTGTGATTTACGGGGGACCACGGCCAGACTCCGCTATGTTGGTGAAACTGTTAATACCTGCGCACGGCTTATCTGCTAGGTTTAGCATTGATAAGAACCTCATACAATTACAATACAGAGCATGAAGACGACGGCCGCGGCACAAAGTCCTAGAAGCGCGCACGCAGAGTCACCGGCAGCGGTGGCCTCTTCGTGACGTAGTGATCCTCAAAGTTGCGATCGAACTCGCTCAGATCCCAGCCGTGGCGCAGTCGAATCTCGAACTTCTGCAAGACCGCACACGCAACCGTGCGCATTTCCTGCATAGCGAGCTGCTTGCCGATGCAGTTCGCGGGTCCGTAGGAGAAAGGGATGAACGCCATCGCGTTGTGCGTGAATGTCGTCGCATCCGCTTTGAGGTTTCCATGAGCGCGGCCATTCAATGCCTCGGAGAGCGAAATCCGTCCCGCCGCAACGAGCCAGCGCTCCGGCCAGAAGTCTTCCGGGAACGGCGAGAAGTTGCGGCCGTCACGGTGTAGAGAGTACGGATGGAGGTACATCGCGGTTCCAGGGGGGGCATAGCTGAGCGAAGAGATGTGAACTCAGCGAGAAGACGTGACTGAAAGACACGCACTATGGTCCCAACATGACGCCTTGACCACGGTGAGGAACCCGTCGGTGGGTGCCGCTCGGAACAGGGGGATACAAGCGAAGAGCCTCGTTACTATCACCAGTCAAACGGTCGGTGACATCGTGATTTGTTCGGAAAGACGTACATGGCTGCAGTAAGGTAATGCATGTCGCGATGATGCTTGGGGTCGCAGGGGCTCTCCCCCGCAGGGTAGAACTGATCGATTTCCGCCTGTATACGCTTCAAGGTTGGAGGATGCGTAAGGAGGCAGAACACGAGACTCGTAAGGGCGCTCGAAGTCGTGTCTGAACCAGCGATGATCGCCAAGATACCATCATCCAGAAGTTGCTTCATGGGAGGCGGGGGCTTGTCGGGCTGGTCTTCGTTGTTCTTCAGACAGCACGGGAACGTCCAGAAGCCCCGACTCAGAGATTTGCGTCATGTAAGGTCTGCTAGATACTTGACTTACAAGATAATGAAAAATGTCCTTGGTCACAGAGCCGCGCTCGAGACGCGCCGCGGCGAACTTCTTAGAGAATTCCAGGATGGGGCCAGCCGCAGCTGTGAATATCGGAAGACGTCCACAGTGTACCGCGAGCCATGGTAAATGACCAAAGAAGCTAGCGACGCTTGCTCAGAATCATCAGCACGTCTGAACGCGGGCTGCTTCGACACGCAACTCACGGCATGCCATCCTCTAGGATATGCCGGACATCGTTCGTATCGCCGTCACGTAATACATTGGATCCACCTCCAAACCTGTTTGATGTGTGGGGTGAGTAAGCAAGTAGGATGTGTACCTCAACCGGAGAACACACGCCATGTCACACATGAAATCGAAGCTGTCGGGATTCATGTATTCAGCTTTAACCAGAATGTCAGGCCACGTCTTAACATAGAGGCTACTCACCTGAAATAATTGAAGAAATCGCTGATCATCACTTCCCCGCTCTGTCTCTCGAATGCTTGGACAAGCTGGGTCGTTCTGTGGGCAATCATAGGTTCATATTCCTTCACCGCTGCTGTGCTAAGAGCCCGAATCCACGGCTTGCGACGCTCAGTATGCACTGCTGGGTCCGCAATTCCGACAAGAGGAAGGTCTTCGGCGTTGAGCGTGCGCCCGACTACAACTGTAGCGTTTGGTCGAACATCAGAGCAGCGCGAGGATTCAAGGGAATTGCACACATACGGGGCCCTTTTGGGATTCCGCCAACACCGAGCATAGCGTTCAGAATGGACGAGTCCCTGAATGACAGCTCGTTTGGGCCTGCCGATGGTCCGGTCAGATAAGGATCTGGCCAGTAGAGGTTGATAGCCTCACCTATTCGGACAACGTCGCCGTATCGCTCATGCAGACTCTTGAGATAGAGATGCTGGTTCCCTCTTGACGCAATAAAAGCCAGCCAGAACTTAGACAACTTGCATCCCAGCGGTCCGGGGTATCGTGCCAAAGGATGGAAGGGCGAGAGCCGGTAAATCGTTATAGAGACCAGCATCGTCGAGATGAACGTAGCGAAAGAAAGCCAAAGAGCCCGGACAATGGGTATTGTGTGCCTCAGTAGCGCAAAGCCCATGAGCGGACCGGTGCACAGGAGCACGATATGCGCCGCTAGAGAGTAGGTTTCCAGTCTCTTGAAGATCTGGTGTGTGACCTGGTTGATATGACGATCAGCGAACATGTATTTAACTTGAAGGGCTTGAGAAACAACGTACTAGAGCAATGGCACATACCGCCAGGAGTGACTGCTCCGTAGAGAGAGGGTAGAACATCGTGAAATTCATGGCTGCCCAGTATTGGTAGACTCAGATATCCCATGAGACCTCTTATAGGCTAGACCTCGTGCAGCATGCTCTGCCGAGGACCATATGAATACGGCTCAACGGCATATGATAGGGTCGCTCCGGAAAGAACTGCATTGCCTTGTTTCATATCCCGATGCCTAGCGGGTGCTTCACCAGCCTCTCAAGCAAGATCGCACCATCAGGTGAGGGGTTGGCGACGAAACGGAGGATCCAATGAGCTATGGCAGCGCTCATGGCCATAGCACTTCTGGGAATGGGGTGAGGGATCCTCCTGTAACCGCGCTTGCAGAGATCTGAAGCTCTGAGGAGACGGAAGCTTGTATGTGCTACACACGGTCCGACAGTGGATAGGAGGCGACTGTCGTTTAGGGAAGTTGCGTTGGGCTCTTGGATGGTCGGATGCAACATGTCGACCATAGCAGATACAGTGGCAGCGCATCTGATCACTCCGAGTCTCGGCTTATAAATATGGACCCGGGATTGACGATACAGCCTATGCGCATGATCTACCTCGCAACCTCAGTACGTCTCACACGGTAGCTATGGCTTCACCATACCCCAGAATGAGCTCGGACACAGCTGGGTGTATGCATCTGCCGAATGCTGAGGGCGCCGCACATTGCTATATGTCCGTCGTGACTGGGAGAGCTTTGGCTGGCCGAAATCCATCTTGTGCGCTACGCCCAAAAATGCCTCCCCGGCGTTGATTCACGAACTTCCCGAGGTGAGAGTTCCAAACCACAAAACGCAAGCGCCCGTGCCATAAGCCGGATGAGCTCACTGAGCGCCTATTTGTTGTGCTCGCACACTGCGCTCCTACGCAGCTACGCCCCATCGCGCAGATGTCCTCCGCGGCCGCCGACCGCGCAGCTGCCGGAAAACCCCCTGAACACGACCTCCTCATCCGCTTACAGACTATCGACGAGATGGTGCGCGCGAACGAAGAAGCCGAGCGTAGACTTGAGCGCATAGCAGAGCGCCGCCGTATACCGCCGGTCCCGGACCTGCGCTTCGAGTACAGCTACGTCCGGAGCGTCGCCCCCTATGTTCACGTCGAGCGGACAACACCAGAAGTAGTGCCTGTCGAGCACAACGAGAAGGGGAAGGCAAAGGCTTTGTCGGAAGCGGAGGTGACGACGAACGCTCCGAGTCGAGCAACAGAGGTCGTACGTGTGGACTGGGACCGGATTCTATGGGTGACGATGCGCGACCAAGTGATCAGTCCGCTCGTACAAGGCGCATTATGGTCATTATAAAACTGTTTTATGTCAACGGAACTTGTGAGCTTATGGTGCTCTGTTCTAGGGGCGTCGCGAGCCACTTCCTTCGACCCCTCGGCGCCGTCCTGGGAACGCACATCCGCGCGTGGTGGGGGAGGGGCGACACGCGGGTAAAGGAAGCGCATGAGTCTGAGGGCAATGGTGTGCAGTGGCTGAGGAATCGGATGGGCGCAATCCTGGCCGCAAGCGTGCCCTCGAACCCGAGCGCACTACACGTTCGGTAATTGCAGCCTACTTAGGCATGTGTATTTTACCTCCTTGCGTGCACATATGCATACCATTTCCCTTGAAAGGGATGCGCGTGGAAATGCACAGTACGCTCATATATGGGCTAGCCAGAATTCGACCGGTGTTATGAAACCTTAGCAGCGCCACGGTTGTACACTGGGGTCCCTCCGTGTACGCGTCTATGACAGAGCCGAGATAGCATGAAGGCTGTATACTGCGAGGATACACTGCGAGCAAGGACACGGATAACCACAGGTGTCATCTAATATGGCTATCTCTACACAATACACTGGTATAACAAGCGTCCCGGTGTGGACCTTTCGACAAGCCAACCACCCTCCCCTCCGGTCACTGCGCAGCATCGCTCTGGGGAACCTCGATCTCGCTCCACTCGTTCACCCACAGGTATCGCGAAAACGACACGTACAACCAGCGGAACCACACCAGCTGCGAACGGTGCTGCATCATCGCCCACAGCGCGCGCGCATAGCCCGCCACTCCCGAGACGGCGACAGGTACACGCGTTGTCGCCTTTGAAATCGAGGTATCGACCATATCAAAATGGGAATTCCGCCCGTGCCATAAATGGGCGAGTGACAGAGCGATCTTGGTCGAGACAGGGGAGATGGGACCAAGGTATTTCTCGTATAAGGGCACACTGATGAGCGTAAAGAGCCTGGGGCGGGGTTTCGCAGAGGTATGTGGAAGGGCAGTGAGCAGATGAGCCACGCCCTTCGGCAGTGAGATGTGGTTTGGATGAGCGGAGATGCCATGATCGTCAAACGTGAGGATCTACGGCAGGTTCGCACAATTAGCCACCCGCAATGAGGCGTGACTATGCTATGGAGCTCAAGACTTACTGTGTCGATGTTGTGCTGGAGGACGTACGGCCTAAGCGCGTCAGATATCACCTCAGGCTCCCATCGCGCGGTGATGTTGTCCTCAAGGTCCCTGAATGCCAGGCGAATCAAGTCAGTTCAGGTGCGAAGAGCAAGGCCGAGCGTGGTGAATACTTGGGAAGTCTACAACGGACGCATCTTCTCATGACAAGAGCATCCGCTGACTCACAAGCTAATTCTGCTTCGCGTGCTTTGTGCGAGGACTACGGTCCTGAATTGTTACGTAGGGCACTGAGGAACGCGGGTTGACGCCATCTCGCCTACGACGCCACAGACGGGCGGGGCGCCCGCGAAGGATACGTGAAGGGCCCACGGGCAGATGCTGCACAACATCTCCCAATACTTCTACGATACCGGATGTCTCACTCAATATACTCCATCAGTGCCCGAGAATCTCAGTCGTGTATATCTATAGATACCGCACTTGCTGCGGGAAGCGTCTGCGGACGCAGTCCAAAGAGACTTGACTTTGAACATCTACCGTGGACAGACCAGCTGTCTCATTTCATCGCGCCACTCGTCAGTACATGATGGCGGACAACGTCTGACTGGCACAGAGGCCCAAGTGCGGTGTTGACGGCCTGAACGACTGCCCGAAGATCATAAAAAGAACTTACGGGCTGTCAATAACCCATCTTCGCCCATCTTCAATCCCGAGGACGTCAAGGCTTCGCGCGAGTTCGTGACGGCGCACGTCTCCCAGGCCGTCTGCATTGCCTACAGATAGGCACAGGGAATACAGATTTGGCCGCCACCCCAACTCTTCCGTGTCATGGAGAGCGAGCACCGTGGGTGCAAAGAACATGCATTCGTCGTCCGGGTGAGCAGTCAACAGCAAGACATTTGCGGGTTCGCCAGAGGGCGTCCGAGAGAGCAGTGCCAGATCCTTGTGAGCATCATGAGAGAGAAACCTCCAAACGAGCGATAATGCAAGGAGAGGTAACCAAAGTCTCGCTAGGTCAAGCATGGTGGGTATCCTCAGCGTCTGCAGTATAGCTGCTGGGCCTAAGGCATCGTCGAGGTGACAAAGTCAAGGTCGAACGTTTGAACGTTTACGTTGAGTACTAACTTGAGTACTTGAGTGACAGGCAGATCCCAGTGCACGGGGTCCTGGAGCACGTGCACCGACTCTACCCAGTTCGCTTGGCGATGGGCGGCCGCTGGTACACACTACTCTTTCGCTGTCGTCCACTGTAGAAACCCCAGCCTTGCAACTACGAAGCCCTTCAGTTGTGCCGGAGTTTTAGGGATAAAGGCAGCGCATAGAGCACGGCGGGATGCTGTGGCCCTGATTATTCACGCTTTTGCTCAACGCCCTGCAAAGCCACAATACAGCAGGGTCCCACGGCCAGCGGACTTGCCGGTTTACAAAGCCTTTACGCCACATAAATGTCGGCAGAGTCGACTCATATCTTACTGTAACCATCCCAGACCGCCATCCCAGCTGAGCTGCTGACTCAAAGCCACGAGGTGCAATCGCTCTACATGGCTTGCATGTAGCAGCTTGTTCACGCTGTTCGGTACGTCTGACGACCATGTTTGCACCCTTGAGACAACCTGTCCTGTCTGTCGAGCTCACATACCGTACGGCGGTCCATAGACCTCATCTCATTTGCCCTGAGAAGTTTGCCATCAATGATTCGGCTCTTTCCGCTAGAGCGCATCCGTTGATGGCGGTGCATAATAGCATGAGGATGCGATGCGCTCTCAGCTATGAGTGTCCCTGACGCTAGGCCGCCTTGTGACCGCATGTAAAATGTGTCGCTCTGAAGTCTAGTCTTCCAGTGCTCAGCCTAGCGATGGTGAGCTCTCTCCAGATTGCACGTACGTTCTGAACCGCATGACAGCTCATTCATCGACGAATCAACGGTTGCAGAAGAGAACCACTGCCCGCTTGCAATCTTCTCCATCGTTCAAGCCTGGACATAACTGTCCAGAACTGACATTGGCCTTCCTACCTGCTGCCCAACTATCTAAAAATCCGTCTTCCCTGCTTGGGCCCTCAGGCACGCACGCTTCGATGCGCGCCCAAAGACATTGATGGGATGGCCTTAGCACCAAGAAGCTGAGGCGATGATGCCCATACGATGGGTGCTCAGGATATGCCATCTGACCGAGAAACAAGGCCGTTGAGTACTGCGCGGACCCTGATCTGAGATCAGTGGTTCACAAGGTGTCTTTGAAAAGGACTGATTCTCCGTCCCTGAACCGTGTATAAGAAGGCGACGGAGTCCAATCTCACTCCTCAACGTCCTGCTATTCTTTCGTCCGTATAGGACAAGCTCACTTCTGAACCCTTCCCCTGGACCCTCCTTACCCTTACTACCTATAATTTCTCGTTTGCCCACTCTCATTGACGATGGTTGCGATCGTGAAAAGTCTCTTCGCCGCAGCCGCTGCTAGCCTCGCGTCGCGGTCCTCTGGCGCGAACGTCGGTTACGGTTCAGGCTTCGGTACGACCTCGGGCTCCGGGTCCGGATCCAGCAATACCTGGGGCTCCTTGGGGGCGCCTTCGTTCCAGCTCTCTGGCTGTTCGATTGACGACTTCGTACCCCAATTCCCGTCCGGGCAGACGCAGCTTGTCGTGCCCAGTCAGCCGCCAAAGTTCATCGGCCTCGGGTTCGGGGTGCAAAACTACACGTGTTCGAGCACGAACAACTACACGTAGGCCTATTTTCCTCAGGTGAACGTGGGCTCAGTGAATGATATTTCCTTGTGGCTACAGGAGCACGGGTGCCGTTGCGGAGCTTATTGACGTTTCGTGCATCGTCGACGAGCCCGAGTTCTCCACGATCCAGAATGGCCTGTTCACTTTCTGGACGTCCCTCGTGCCGTACTCCATCCAAAGCATCATCGACGTCTTGCATGTCCTGAATGTTCCCGATGTCCTCGCGCAGCATTACTTTGTAACGAACCCGATCACAGGCCAGGGTATCAGCCCGAAGTGGGACTTCTCGTCTTCGGGCAAATTCGAGGGTGTCAAGGACGCGTTCATCGTCGGAAAAAGCAAGGGGTCCATCCCAGCCCCGACAAACGCAACGCGCGACGTGCCGTGGCTTGATCTCGTCCAGGTGCAGGGCGATATCGCCAGCGAGGTCTTCCGCTTTGACACGGTCGGTGGCCAGCCGCCCGCTTCGGTGAGTCTTGCCAGTGGCGGCACAGGTCATCTTGCCACCGGCTCACGAGGTTTCTGCCTACAGTGCGTCTATGGCAAGGACCACGACATCTCTGTCCGATACGTAGCGAAGTACAGTGAGCATCTTCTGTGACTGCCGTGCAAGGACCTGTCTGACTCTATGTCACCAGTCTTCTACGGCGGCTCTCTCGCATGAGCTTGTGCTATGATGACATCTAGAGCCGTGTCTTTGAATGTCACCGTGGTATTTGGGTGCAAAGGAGGCTGGGATTGCGTCGAGGACTATGTCTGCCTTGTAGCTGCATGATAGTTCTCTCTGGATTTCCTTGTCAGACTTCCGCACTCGGACTCTATGTCTCGACACCAGAATCACACACAATCGACCTTGCAAATTCCACCATCTTTGTTTCATACTACAGTCCCGGCTGCACCGCTAATCAGTTCGCACTACTAGTACTCCCCGGCACTCGACTGAGCGTGCGACGCTTTGAGGATCTGCGCACTGCGCGGTTGTCAGAGGTACACCATTGGATGGACTCGGAGGTCTCACTTCTGAGCAGGGTGCGAATAACTTTGGCCCCGTTCGGTAGCCAGGTTAAGTGGGTTGGGTTAGGTTCTGGTCGAGTGGTGGAGAGGTAGATCTGGTCAATATGGGGCAACCTATGGACATGAGACCGCGCACGCGCCTACGGGGCACCATCGCGACCGTTTCCGCTATCAGCATGGGGAACTCACCTTGTGCTCGCTGCACTCCGGCCGGCCCACTTACCAGACCCAGGAGCACATCTTTCTCAAGTGCGAGTACTATATGTGCAAGTACCGACACTCCGCCATAGAGGACCTTTTGCAGTACATGGACCCCTTCTACGACATCGAATAATTTCGTAAGGATAACCCTATCGCGTTCCCTTTCCAGGACGCACGGTGAGCACCCGCCCTGCTCCGCGACCGGGCCACCAGCCCTGTGCATCCGCGGCTTTGACTGCTGCCAGTGGCAGTCATTACACAGGTCTGCGGGTACCTAGAAAAGCGCGCGCGTGGGCAGACGGCTGTCTAAGCACTGCCTGTATTCGAAGCTCGTAAATAGTCTTCGCTTCGCTCATGTAAGGTAGCACTCTTTGCAATCGGTGCACGACGCAAACACCGTCAGTCACAAATGAGTCACGGCTCATTGGTCCAAGTCACAACATTATGCTGGGAAGTACAACCAGCTCCATACTCATATACGTAGGTTTCTCTGCAGTATACATACTTGCTTGAACGGTTAAACACCCCGGCGCGACGTGATGGTATAGGCGCTTAGAGTGAAGGCGCTACGCTCACTGCTACCCCATCAAACCCAATTTCCGTCTACCACTCCGGTCGCGGGCCTCCGCGGTCTCTCGACGGTCAGTCTGTCGACTACCATTTTGGCGGGCAAACCCAATTCAACCCGGCTGCCGAACGGGGCCTTTATATCCAAGTCTTTGTCGATCGGTCCTCTACGAGGTGATAACTGCTCTGCATCGCTCTCAACACGATGTACCTTTTGCAATGAACAAAGCAAAGCAACTTGACTTACCCTTCCCGCTTAGAGGCCAACTACACTGGCGTGAATCATCACGATTTCGAGAAGGTACAGATCGCATTGATCACCTCTTTGACAGGAATCTGGTCATAAGGCGTATATCTCAAGGATTTAGGGCACTGCGTACCAAACAGCAGTCTGACTGCTATCCTCGATAGCGAAAGTCCGGATGAACCGGATGAACCGGCTGTGTTCTCACAATCCTGCGCATAAATTCTCCAAACAGCCGCTCATAAAGCGGTCGCTCACGCGGGACTCCAAGTCGATACTCACTATATTGTCAAGCAGGCCCTTCCGTTGGCTAATTTATATGTATGGGCCGATCCTTGGTTCCTCGTACGTGGAACTTGCTCACTGCGTCTCTGTCATGACTGCGGTCATCAGGTTCACCGCTCAGACTCGGGGCTCGCAGCACTCTTATGGTCTCTTTTCGCCGTTGGTATCAGGATAAGATCTTCCGCAGCCTTCAAGCCTCCGAATGAACATATATATCGCATCCGAATGGCGATAAGCCGAAGGGGATGCGCGCCCGTCCATGGTAACATCCCTTATTCAGGATGCAATGCAGAAGAAAGGTGAAGTGTCCCCGGAGGAAGCTGAGATTCTCAGAGACTCCGCAGCTGTCGCCTATCTAGGTGAGCATCCTGAGACTTCTGCATTATGGTGTGACGAGCTGATCACCTCACGTCCTGGTAGCCGGCGCAGATACCGTTCGCATACCTTTTACTTGACCGATTGGCAAATTCTGACTATCTTTGTCCCAGACGCTCTATTCCACGCAGGCCCTGTTCCTCGCGATCATCCTCTACCCGGAAGTGCAAAGAAAGGCCCAACAAGAGCTCGACGCCGTCGTCGGTCCTGACCGCCTTCCAGAGTTCTCCGACAGAGACTCGCTCCCGCACATCGCCGCGGTTGTGGAGGAAGTCATACGCTGGCACACCGTGGTCCCACTTGGCATATTTCACCGAGCGATGGAGGAGGACGAGTGGAACGGCTATCGGATTCCCGCTGGCAGCATCATTGTCCCCAATCAATGGTTCAGTCCTTCATGAATACCATGCAGTGGGACCTATCACGGCTCAACGCGACGCTAGGGCTATGTCGCGAGACGCTGATGTATACCCGGACCCAGAAAAGTTCATTCCAGAGCGATTCTTGCCGGGTGAGAAAGGAAACATGGCCGTTCGAGACCCTGTTAGGTACCAATTCGGATTTGGTCGCAGGTGCGTTCGCCGAATGTGACTGGGCTTTACGCGCAAGAAACCTCATAGAACAGTTGCAGAATCTGCCCAGGTCGATACTTCGCCCTTGACGCATTATTCATCACTGTCGCGTCTCTACTCCACGTCTTCAACATTGGGGCGCCACTGGGAGGGGATGGGAAGCCTATGCGTGTCAATCCTAATATAAATCTGGACAACTTCCTCTCGTAAGGCCGCCACTTCTCACTTGCGACGGCAGTTGACCAAGGTTTGCAGATATCCTGAGCCGTTCAAATGCAGAATCGTTCCTCGGTCCGACAAAGCGGGAGAACTCGTCAGGGACTCATGCCGAATGCAGGCGAAGTGAACTCACGCACGGTACTCTGACCCCAATGCAGAAGAGAAGACTCGGTCCAGCTGATCTAGAAGTGCCGTGCTATTTTGTGGCGTCTTTCATAATGTAATGCTTCTTGGCTGCCTAAGGCGGATAGCTCCTTGTCCTAAACCCGCTTCTCCAGTGGGCCGACATCTGTGGAGACCCGCGGTGAGAAATAGTGTTCACAATCGGATCCCGTTACAGCAGGTGAACGGATGGCGAACCGGTTGCAAGGTTTGATAATGCGGCCTTCTCATGGCTCAGGACGTACATAAGAACCACTTGCACCTCAGGCACAGAGCGACCACCTTGACTCCATTGCTGCCACCGCTACCTCAGGATGTGGGCAAAGGTGCTCGCAGCCGTATTTGTACTGGCTCTGATTCTGCTGTGGAAGCGCGATACACGACGTGCCGCGCGAGACTTGCCTCTGCCGCCAGGCCCAGTTCGGTTGCCGATCATTGGTAACTTGCTAGATATGCCGACTAGAAGGATTGCACCAGCCCTGCGGGACTTGGGCCAGAAGTATGGTAAGCGGATTTTGCCCGTGAGATACACTCAATACCCAACGCCTCTTACAGGTGATATGACGTACTTGGACATGTTCGGGCAGCCGATGATCATCCTGAACTCTTACGAGTCCGCAACAGCGATATTGGAGGGTCGCTCCTTGAATACGTCTGATAGGCCCCAATTCGTCATGCCTGAGTTGTATGTAGCTCTCCGTGGTCTACAAAACTATACTGAGGTGGGTGCTTCCCTATCGCAGGGCAGGGTTTGGGTGGATAGCCGGCCTGCTAGGCTATGCAGAGCCATGGCGCCAGCGACGCCGAGCATTTCACGGCACTTTCCAACCTAGTACCATCTCCAAGCACCGACCCGCACACATCCGAGCATGTCGCCGTTTCTTGCAGCGGCTGCTTGACACTCCAGCGGATTTCCTCGCGCTGACCCGCTAGTACGTAACACAACACACCTGACTGGAGCTAGCTCGTTCTGAATCTATTCAGTATGTTCGGTGCCATGACCATGGACATCGTATACGGGATTGCCGTAGCGGACACTTCTGACCCTTACATCAAAATAGCAGAACGAGCGGCGAAGGTCTTCCATGATGTCACTGTCCCCGGTCGGTATGTCGTCGAACTTGTTCCAGCTTTGAAGCATCTACCGTCCTGGCTCCCCGGAATGGGCTTCAAAAGGAAGGCCATCCAATGGCGCGTAGCAGTAGATGCATTGCGTAATGTCCCTTATGAAGCTTGCATTGCCAACGAGGTATGGCTCGGCTGCGAGGAATTGCTCTTGAGTCTGACTCATGCACTGGAGGCACGAGGGGACGCTCGTGACTCGATGTTGGCTTCCCTTATCCAAGGTGCTTGTCGTGAAGGAGATGATATCTCTGCAGAGGATGATGAGCTGTTCAGAGATGTCACAGGACTTGCGTACATCAGTCAGTACCTATGATTCATCTGGGCCTGCCTGATGAGTCGCTGACCGTCTTACCTTAGCTGGAGCAGACACCGTGGGTGACCTGGCTTGTAGCTCACTCAAGACCGACGCTGATTCTCGCAGACGCTCGCTTCGCTGAAAGCCTTTTTCCTCGCGATGGTACTAGAGCCTCACGCGCAACGGAAAGCCCAGGAAGAGCTCGACGCGATCGTTGGCCCCGACCGCCTCCCGGGATTTTCTGATAGGGATTCGCTGCGATACGTTAATGCGCTGGTGAAAGAGGTCATCCGGTGGCATAGCGTGGTGCCTCTCGGAATTTCACACCGTTCAATGGAGGAGGACGAGTGGAACGGCTATCGCATTCCCGCTGGCTGTGTTCTCGTACCAAATCAATGGTATGTATCTACTCCTCGCCAATCCGCCAAAGGACCGCGACTTCATACAATCTCTTACTCAGGGCCATGTCTCGAGATCCCGCAGTCTACCCGGATCCGGACAGATTCAACCCTGAACGGTTTCTTCAAGACCAAGGCGGTCCTGCTACCGAGGCTAGAGATCCGGAGAAGTATCAGTTCGGGTTCGGTCGCAGGTGCGTCGACCATCCGAAGTCAACGGCACGAGTTCGCGCGCACTGATTGGGAATGTCCGTCTCCAAGGATCTGCCCAGGCCGCCACTTTGCGAACGATTCGCTCTTCATCACGGTTGCGTCGGTGTTGCATGTCTTCAACATCGAGGCGCCGATCGGGAAGGACGGAAAGCCAGTTCAAGTAGAGCCAACAATCAATCTCGATCACTTCCTCTCGTAAGACAATAGCCGCTTCCCACCGACTCTAGACATAGCTGATAGTGCGTCTTAGGTATCCTGAACCTTTTGAATGCAAGATAAAACCACGGTCTGAGCGCGCAGAAGCGTTGATAAAAAAGTCAGGCCGGATGGACGTCTTGGGTGACTGAGTCGAAAGCAGGCTGCCCTCTTTCTGTATCGTTGAAAAATCCCAAGTATCACATATCCACATTCTGTACTCTTACCCAAGATGAATACAACGGACTGATAGCTCCTTATATACTGAGCTCCACACAGAAAATCTATCCCGACCGTCGCGGATTCGGCCAGCGCCAAGCATATCACACGTCGAAGGGCGATTAGGAGGGAGGACTAGGAGGTCAAATGGTCAGTCAGTCCACGATTCAGATGCGATGAATGTGGAAGTCACGTACACAGGCGCGACAGAGGTGGCCGGACCAGGGTCAGTGGGGAGCGACGGGAAGGGCGTGAAGAGGCACGATTGCTGGACATCCCGGCGGGTCAGACCAGCGGGGAAGTGTGCCTTGCTCGCGGGCGCGGGCGGGTTCGGGACGACGTCAGAGCAGTCAATGAGGTCGTTCACGTTACTTCCGAGTACGGTCATCTTGCGGAACGCGGCCTTGAACGCAGACTGGATCTTGGCCTGGTTGTCTGTAGGTGTGCGAATCGATCAGCAACGGTCATTGCACTCGTGGAGATGAGGTGGAAGGTCTGGTACGTGCTGACGAAGGATTGCCACTCGCATGCCGTGCGCTCATCACGGGCGAGCTCGCTATCGGACTGAAGACGAAGCTCGCCGCGGAGGGGAGACATCACTTCGCCTTGGTTGCCCGCGGTTCCTGGGAAGAGCGTGCCCTTGAGCAGGGTCTCGATGAAGAACTGAGAGTCGAACAGCTCCGGCGTCGAGTCGAACGGCGTGCCCGGGATAGTCGGGTCGACATGATCGGCAGCAGCGATTGTGTGTCTAGATACCTCCCTCAACTACCGCCCGAGTGCACGATGGGACAGTAGAGACTTACGAAACGAGGAGCGCAACGACCTCTGCTGGCGTAAAGTCGCCGGCATCAGCGAACCGCTCAAGGATGTGCGTGACGTTGTCGAACGGCTCAGGAACCGTGAGGTCGGGGGCGGGTTGAGTCGCATCCTTGCGTCCGAGGAAGACGTCCAGGCGGGGAGCGCCAGGGCAGTTGCTCACTCCGATAGCACCGGCGAATTGAATGCTGCAGTCGCAATGAGTGTATCATCTCAGTGATGTTTAGCTTGTCACCTACAAGTCCGCAACGGAGATGTTGGAGCGCGCAACGAACGGCTTCTGCTCGTCGATGATCTCGTCGACGCCAAGGTTTGCGTGGAAGTTCGTTTCGATGTCCTCGAAAATGGCGATAGAGCCGTCGGCACCTCCACCGCCGAACACGCCGGCGCGAGCCATCGACTGCGAGATGCCGATGGCGTCGTGGAACGTAAGGCGGAGGGACTCGTGCACATCCTCACCACACTCGCCACCGTCGAACAGGTTCTGCTGGATGTCTTCACGCACGGCAAAGAGCACGCAACAGGCAGCGTTCGCCGTTACATTCCCGTCGGGGCATGTGACAAGGCGGGTGACGGCACCTAACGGCCAATGTAAGATGTTAGTCGTGGCACTACGACCATTAAAGGCGGCGGCAGATATCATACCGCTAGCGACCTGGAGAGCCGCAAGAACAGAGACGAACGACGCGAGCAGTTTGAAGGCCATCGCTGTGGTACCGAAGTCAAAGAAAGAGAACTCGATGTCCTGAGGGCTCTCTGCGTTCTCGAGGAGACCTTTATACCTCTTCACCGCTTAGTCAATGAACCTGCCACCAAGCGTCAGCCTTCCAACGATCCTGCAAGACGAACCTGCAGACATACCCTTGCAACCAATCAGCGAGGAGGAATATTGTCTGCGTGAAAGAACCCACAGAGCAGCAGGCGGACATGGGAGTATCCCCCACAGTCGGCCTGGCGCTTCCGCACTGACCTGTAGCTTGGAGGGGGTGCCTCCCGACATAACGAGAGGTCGGATCTCCAGCGCATCCGGGGCCCGAGGACTGGTGCACAGCATAGGCCCAAGGGCCCTAAGATCGGCATGAGAAAATGGATTACAATGCTCAATAGTCCCGGCGATCTCGGAGCCCGAAACGAGGGCATATCCAGCGCACCGCTCGACAGGAAAGCTTCGGGTGTGTGAGCGGAGACGATTGCACACTGTAAAATAAATGGATATGCTAGAGAAAAGCTACGGTCAAGTAGAAGCCGGTTGTCTGTTACCGCGCAAGGGGTGTGGAACTCGTGAGAGGGCGCACATCCGCTGTGTGATCGGATAACCATACTGAGCAGCCTTCCGGTTCCGTGGTGACAGTGCACGTTCACGATGTTGACGCTTCTCTAGAGTGCTGCTCGGACACCTGTGAATGCCCGAGTTGAGGACAGGAAGACCCACGGGTGATGATCTCTGGAACTGTCGAGGTTGAGCATATGAAGAGGACCCGAAGCTCAAAGGCTTTGGCATGGCACGGATGATCAAAAAGACACCATGGGTATGAACGAGAATTGTTCATTGATGTCCTCTTCAGTAAAGCCCCTCTCCGCTGCAAAGGAAATGAACGGGGCTGGACAAGAGAGACGCAACACTGAAGCATGGTGTCCCTTTGTGCCACAAGCCAGATCTGAGCCATCGCCACGGTCGCGGAGGTTGCAGACGTTGGAGGCCCGGCCCTGCCCGCTGAAGGAATGCCGGAGGTTCTGTGACATTGCTTGGGAACACCGGAGGGAGTACTTCCCATGGCAACGGAATGAGCCACTGGAAAAGGGGACCCTTGTGGGTCCGAAGTGTTGATAGTGTGAGCTTCTACGACGGAGGCTGCAGAAAGTAGAGCACTTTTGGTGTGCGTCTCTGGCCCGCTAGAAGGGCAGGTGAAGTCAACATCCTCAGTCGAATGCCACATGCCGTTGCTATTGGCCGCAGCGAGGGAAGCGACTAATCACGGGACAGAAGGTGCGAGTGAAATTTTAAAGCATTGCAGCGGAACCTGTTGTAGACCTGGTGTGGCTGGCAGGATTGCGGACCTATGAGCGGCGCCTGAGACCGAGTTGCTCCGGAGCCGATCGTGGTAGGTAGTCAACGGAACTCGGCGACGCAGGACAGCCATTGGCTTTGATTGTAGGGCAGAATAACCTACCTTTCGCCTCTAGAGCTGTAAGCCGCCATACTACGGAGGTGCGAATCCTGGTATACTTTTCTCAGACCATTAAGTCATCCCACCTAGATTTTACGCATTGAGGCAGCGCAAGAAGTGATGATCTGAGGTGAGTTCAAAGTGTTCTTGTAGAAGAGGTCAAGTGGACTTCAACGGCACCGATACATATGGCGTAAAATACATAGTGACTAAGGCCCAGAAGGTCAAGACTGCTAATTGAGCTTCTCAGCAAGTCACTCACCTAGCAATGGTGACCTAACATCCCCCGTCAGAACACCTTCTCAAACTTGGGGTCGTGCCATACTTGAACGACGTCGTTCGCAAGTTTCATGTCTAAAGAGAAACAGAGCTCGTGGTACACAGCACGCGAATGCAAAGAGGTATTACCTACCGACATTGTCCCCCAGAGGTATATGTCCCATCATTTTGATTGTCCTCTCATCGGCCACTTGCCCGATGATCTCGACGTATGTACTGTCAGCTTGGAAGCTCTGCATGTCGACCAGAATTGAGTTGTGTACCGAGGCGAAGAGATGCACTGAAGCCAACCTTTGGCACCTTCACTTCTACTTCCCCGCCGTCCGAGCTCTCCACAATGGCAATGTCATCTCTGAGCTACTGAACACACTGAGTGCAAGGCACTTGGCACGACCGAGAGGTGCATGCTCACACTTCGAACCTTCCCGATGAGTCTGACCGTCTGTCCCTTGAATCTAGCCATCATGGCCTTGTTTACGCGTGGAGAACGGTGATCAGCCATGCTGAGGTGGTGATCAGCTTGAGGATCGAGGTCGAAGGCAAGTGTGGACTGTCGACGCGTCCGAGTCTGCACGCGTCTTCGGCGCGTGTACGCATCACGTAACAGTCACAAAATCACGTGCCGCATGACCGGTAACGCGGCGAAGAGGGCGCGGCTCTAAATGTCATAGCAGGCCAAGGGGCCGTCGTCAAAATCCGATGTATGTAACATATCATTCTGCAGCATACAGTTGGAACTCCCAAGGCATCCGCTGCTGAGGACCACCATCACTGAACCAGATCCTGCGCAAGCGGCACGTGGCATATACTTTCACGTACGAGACATGCGAGTACGTCCCACTCGGTACCTGAACGGCTCCGCGTTGTCCCAAGCGTGCGGAAGCAGAAGCACCATCATTGGCGCTGTCGCGGGTGAGGGCGGCCGATGAGAAATGTGGCAAGAGCGAGGGAAGGTGGAGAGCAATCGTGCACCACGACGTGAGCGGGCGAGACGATGGCGAAGGGAAGGATAACGGCAGTAAGAGCATGGGACAACTCCCGAGCTTCAGCCTAGGCTCCTTCTGATTTGAAAGCGAGTATTAGCACCTCCCATCACTGGTTCAATCAGAATGTGAAGCTTCTGCTAGTCAAGACTTACGCACCGGGTACAAAGCAATCCGGCGACAGGACGTGTCTACCGACTTCCCTTGCATGGGAAGGAGTGAAAGGCCTTGCAGAGACGATAACCCAGACCATTTGCGCGCAGCTATGGCATGACAAAGGAGGCTAACTGCCCTCAAGCCCTTTGCTTCTCACGAGCCCGTTCATAGCTCTCAAGGAGCTTGTCGCTCGGGTATCACCTCAATGACAGGACCCGTCGTGGGCAACCCGTAGAGTGCGGGTCACCCTAGAGTAGAGCGACATAACTCACCTGGAAGGTGGCGCATCGCACGATGCCCTCGCGACCGGACTGGTCGACGACACCGACTTCAAATGCCCATTCCTTGTGCAGGTTCCGCACTTGCATGTGCATCCATGGATGCTTAAGCCCAAGTTGACTGATTGGGGAACGGCTCTGTGAGTCGCCTCTCTTCGTCGCAGGCGGACATCGGATGAACGTGGTGCGAATTGTGGGTGATTGGATGTGAAGCACGCTCTGGCCGAGAGCGTAGTCTGGAAAAGCATCTTGACTGTGATGCTGAATAGTTATGAGAGAGCGAGGTGCTGGAGGCGTTGGCTCCGAAGTTGCATCGTTGAGGATGCAAACGAAGGAATCGGAGGGTAAGGACGTGTCGAAGTGAGAAGAGAACAGACTGAGAGGATCACTGCCTGTCGATGAGAAGAGTGAGACCAGACTCGGGTGAATAGATGCAAAGAACATGGCACGCCGACGTGGTCACAATTGCCAGTATGATCCTTTCGTCTGAATCGTAATGGCAGTGGGTGCTGGAACAGAAGGTTGAAGTACCTTATATTGTACTACAGTAGTACGTAGATCTACGACATCGAGCACTTGCACTCGAAAGGCGCCTGGGCGCTCAACGGTCATGACCGGCATCCGGGCCGAGGGTTCCATGTCGCTCAGGCGCTTGCAAGAAATTGAGCGCGAGCCAGATGTTTGGAACTTTGGATCAAGGTTTTGCGGTCGTCCGCTGAATGTCTCCTCTTCCTCATCGTCCACAACGGAGAATTTTTAGGTCCCATGGCTTTCTCAGGGAAAACAGGTACTAAGCGCAAAACGATACCAACAGCATCGTCAATTGCCAAAAGGGTGAAGACGAAACATGTCACCGCCGACGACCTGCAGTGGAAGAAAACGGCGAAACCTCGTGAAGCAGACCTAGGAACGGGCCTCGATGGTTTTCTCGACCTCGAGGAAGTCGATGATGTTGAAGTGGTATATGAGGAAACAGAGGCGGGTAAAGTCGCGCGATTCAAAGTCAGTGCTATCCTCGGTTGCCGCGTGAATCAGTCCTAAACCCGGACCTCCAGGTGAAAGGCATTGAAGCAGGGGGTGATGAGGATCAAGATGTGCACGAGAAAGCGGGAGAATCATCAGAAATGCAGTTGCAGAAGTTGGACGTGGATACCTTGCCTGAGCCTATCACCTTCCACTGTACGTTCCCGCTCCTATGCGTCGTGATATCTGACCTAACGTAGGAGTAGTCAAAACCCTCTTGCCTGCCTGGGACGCCTTCCATCTTCATCCTCAACTCGGCCGCGCTCTGTACGCGAAAAAATTCATGGACCCTACGCCGATCCAGGCCCAGACAATCCCACTGGCTTTGAAGGGCAAGGATGTCGTAGGCGTGGCTGAGACGGTATGTTGCCGTGGAGCCCGCAGCTGTCAGCCCATTGCTCATTGTGAGCGCAGGGTTCTGGTAAAACATTGGCGTATGGGCTGCCAATTCTCCACCATCTCCTCACCGAGGCGTATTCGCGGCCGATCTCAAATTCGAAGACCCGACGGCCAGTGCGAGCGCTCATCCTCGCACCCACCCGTGAACTTGCCCTCCAGGTCTCGTCGCACCTAAATGCCTGTCTCACGCCAGCGGACATCGACTCTGAAGGGACCACTGCGGCGGGAGATGCCCCAGAGGACAATACGAAGGAGAACAGTTCGCAGAATAAGGGCAAGGCTAAAGCGAAGGCCCAGCCATCGAAGGAGCAAGCTAGCAAGCCGAAGCATCCTCCCTTGATGAGCGTCGCCGCAATCGTCGGAGGTATGTCCGCCCAGAAACAGCGCCGCATCCTCTCGCGGGGTGTGGATGTGTTGGTCGCGACGCCCGGTCGGCTCTGGGATATTATACAAGAAGCAAGTCATCACTCGTCTTCAAAATGATAATTGATGTGCTGACAGCAATCTCTTTAGGATGACGAATTGGCAGCACAGATCGAGAACCTGCGCTTCCTCGTACTAGACGAAGCTGACCGGATGATTGAGACTGGACACTTCGCCGAGCTTGACAATATCCTTCGCCTTACGCTCCGCAAGTCAGAGTACGTACCTATATATCTATCCCGTTACTCATCGCTCACGGCCATCCAGTGAAGAGGTCATCGAGCCTGAGAACACACTCGGCGCTGAAGATGGCGAAGCGGAGGATAGCAAGGAAGGCGTCCGGGCCGGTGAACTTCAGACCTTCGTCTTCTCTGCCACACTCAGCAAGGACCTACAAAGGAACCTCAGGAAGCGCTCGCGCACCCGGCGACGCAAGAACGAAAAGCCGGCCTCGACATTGGACGACCTTCTCCTCCGCCTCGACTTCCGCGACCCCGAGCCCGCCGTGGTTGATATCAGCCCAGCGGGCAGCGTCGTCGCGACCCTGACAGAAAGCAAGATCGAGTGCCTCACGTCGGACAAGGACGCGTACCTATACTACTTCCTCCTTCGGTATCCTGGCCGCACGCTTGTTTTTCTCTCCTCGATTGACGGCATCCGCCGGTTACTCCCCTTACTCGAGCTGCTCAACTTCCACGCGTACCCACTGCATTCACAGCTCGAGCAGCGTCAGCGCCTGAAGAACCTCGACCGGTTCAAGTCTACTCCCGGCGCGGTGCTCCTCGCGACGGATATCGCCGCGCGCGGGCTCGATATCCCTGCCGTCGATCATGTAGTGCACTACCAGGCACCGCGCACCGCTGACGCGTACGTGCATCGTAATGGTCGGACGGCGCGTGCGATGCGGCGCGGGTTCAGTCTGCTCATGTGCGCACCGGACGAGCGGAGGATCGTGAAGGCACTTATGCACAGCCTTGGACGCCGTGAGTCTGGACTCTTCATTGATTGTCTACGGATTGCGATGTTGACAGTTCCCGCTCTATAGGGGAAGAGGAGATCCCTGAGATGCCGGTCGAGCTGTATATGCTCGACAAGCTCAAGGCGCGCCTCCAACTCGCGCGAGAGATTGATACGGTGCAACACAAAGTCAAGAAAGAGAAGCACGAGCGGAATTGGCTCAAGGAGGCGGCCGAGGCGATGGAGATCGAGCTCGATTCCGATCTCGCCAGGTACGTCCTTAGCCCTAAGTCGCTCTGCGCGGACGTAGGACATATGGTATGCCCGGCAGTGACGACGAGAATGCGGCAGCGACGCCGTCGAAGCAGAAGCGCAAAACGATGGCGGCGAAGACCTCTGCGCTGAAGGCGGAGCTCAAAGCTATGCTGGCGCAACCGCTCGTTGCGCGCGGGGTCTCGACGCGATACATCACCTCTGGCGTGCACTCGATAGCGGATGATTTGATTACGGGCAATTGTAAGCGATCGTGTACTGTCCGCATCAGCTTGCGATAATCGACTGACGGTTCTATGATGTCTCAATAGACCACGAGAATATGGTCGGGCTAAAGAAGGTGGAGGCAGGCACGGATTTGGTCCCTGCCAAGGCGCGCAAGCAGAAGGCGAATGCAAAAGCGAGAGCAAAGGAGGAGGACTATGAAGAATGGGGTGGAATCGGTGCACAGTAGGTTCCTTTCGCCATGGATGATTTCTCGAATCTACGGTAGTTGCACATGGGTCAGTGGATAGACGCGTTCATTGATCTGCAGTGTCCAAGTCATATGGCCACTACTTTGTGGCTAACGCGAGGTTCAATACCCCTGTCAAGGTCGTGGCGAGAAGTTGAGACATAGCCTCCCATACCGGACAAAACACCGGTGGCGCCCACCGAAACGAACAAAGTCAACACACTGCATTCTTGCTCCGCCCACTGCTTTCCGCCATCAAACGTATATGCACTTGTAACTACTCTATGGTTTTCTGCTAATCAAGAAAAATAATGTCGACAAACATCCTGAATCTCGTCTCCGTCTCCAGTTACAGGTCACTTTCCATGCTATCCCCTCCGATTCCGCCATTATCAGAGTACGAGCACTCAGGACACGGTGATGTTCGAGAGGCTATGGAACGTCACGGTGGATTCGACGCGGACGTAGACCCCAGCACGGTCAGTGTCATTGGTGTTCTTGAATGCGACGAGCTCCCAGCCGTTGCGGTCCCAGGACTCGCGTGTGTTAGCTGGAACATTGAACCAGCTGTCATCGCCGTTCGAGTTGGAATACTTCGAGACGAACACAGTAATGGTGGAGGACGTTGCATTGGCGACGATGATGCTGCCCATCTTCGCGTTCATCAAGGTTAGCAGCAGGTATGACCCGCAAGGAGATGTGTGGACTTACGTTGATATTCCCGGTGATGATCAAGTTTCAGTGATATGCGCGGAATGACGAGGTTTACTAGTTAAGCAGTCGGTCAAGGCATCCAATTCAAGGAGAAAAGGCCACGCACGGGGGATGAGAGAGGACTGCTTCTGGTATTCCTCGATGCTCCCAGCCGCCTTTATATACGACGCTGACAGCACACGTACATAGGGCGGCTCGCTACGTACGTCGCAGGGGAACAGGTGATGTCTGCTCATACCATTTCCATTGCAGAGGTCGACTTGGCGGTGCTGTGTAGAACCACGTACTGGCAGAGGCGGGCTATTCAGACCGTCGCCCCAAGCGATGCATGTGGCCAAGGCTCGGCTTCAGCGTCTCCCAGTGGATAGAGCAGGGAGTCGAAGGTCGAAGCTGCGTTGGGCCCTTCGCCTATTCTCCTCCGATCTGACCCCAGAAGAAGTGCGCTGCGGCGTCGGGATATGCAAGAAGATCCCTCCCCGTTCCACACACCGAGCAAGCGCACCCGCTGCTCTACACTCCGTATTGACATTTCGGGAATCAGTCCTACCTTTCGGCGGGGCGCTCGGGTAATGCTCGAGCGAGTCACCTTCTGTTGCCAAGTCCAAAGCGGGTCAGATGATTCTATGAACCTGCAGGTGGTGAACGACGGGATGTGGTGAGTAAGCGGCGCTAGGATTGAGATCGGCCGCTTGTGCTGACTACTGCAGGTATGCACCGTATCCGAGCTACTGAATCGCTTGCCTGGCGCGCTTTGGCATCAGTAACAATGAGGTCCAATGCACATTCCGTGACCTGACTCAATCTGGCTTCACCGGCGAAACATACGACCGAGCGTGAAGGAGGAGGATGTGTTTATCACTACACATGCCTTTTTCTCGGCGTTCATCCTCTGTCGGCCTGTTCAGAGCCTGCCTAAGAAGCCTGACATGGGCGCTGTGGATGCCCGACATGGAGCTGCAATTTGCGCAGAGCACGAGATTTTGATGCCGCCGCAAATCATGCCCTCACGCTGTACCGAACGTTCTCGGATCAGTGGTGATTCACAGTGTACACTAGCGCGACTCCCTTAGCGGTCCTCTTACTGACCATCCCTTCAGCCTAACGTTCGTACCGCGTGCTTCATATTCGTGCATAACGTGCCAAGGTCGTCGTACGTGAAGCTGGCGTTGACGGCTCACAGTGTGACGTCTCCTGAGTCCTTGTCCGGCAAATCTACGTCTTTGTCTCCAATCTTATAGCGACGGCGAACCCAGGTATGAGCTGCCACCGAATTGGACCGCAATTGCTCTGGCGGCACAAGAGGCTGTTTTCGTGGAATACAGGCGTTGGCAAATTAAGCCGTGAGGCATTTAAGGCAAAAGAGGTGGAAAGACGTGGATGTGCTGTCCTCAATGACGGTGCAAATGGCGAGTATAGAGCGACTTGCGGCCCCGCATGAGATGGTTTCGACGGATATGCTTGTTCCATTCTCCCTCTTTAGAGGATCGTTGGCTTGTATTGCTTCGAATACTACGTTACAATATTGAGCGGTGCGGTCTGAAAAAGTGCATCTGTCATATGCGCGAGTCTGCCAGAGCTTAACAGACGGTGAAGTGACTCCCCTCAATTTCCGTCCTCGTCTGAACATCACCACCTGGTGATTCTTTACAATGGAAGTCCTGAGCAAGGGCGCTGTGAACTGCATTTCGTGAGCGAACAATGCTTGTATGACATGCTGATCGCTGCGTACGTACGACATTTGTCATCTGGCGATGGTGGGCTGCGTATGCACGCGAGGGTCACATCAACTGACCGCGCATGGTGATGGCATAACGACCTAGTTCGCCTCCCTTTGACGCCTGTGGATTCTTGTGAAGTAATGGTGGGGACCGACCGGAACGTCTGCGCTGAGCGTGGATCGGTGCTTGCACTCCAGATGAGCGTTTAGTCGGAAATACCGGACATCGCAGCCGGCTTCCCATGGTCCCGATCCAAGGCGGAGTCGCTTGACGCCTCCCGTCTCCCATTCAGCGCACAGAATTGACTGCCAAGCCATCACCGTTTTTGAACGCTCGGTGTTGACGCTGGCTGGAGGCGAGGGACCGCATGGCTGCTCTGCGACTATAGCACGCAAGCGGCGTCTGGAATGTAAGTGATGTGAGTAGTGGACGGAAGGCTGCTTCAGCTGCTCACCTGCGTCGTGAAGAGTGATTCATACTGAGCGCTGGTCGCTGTATAAAACGGGGGTGAAAGGAAGAATAATCCTCAGACCCAGTCTTCTCACATCCCCGGTGCGCAAAATCTTGTCGTATTAAGTCCACAGCCGGCCTTTGAGCTAAAGCTTGCTCCTTTCATACGCAGTCAACGACACTCAATCCCACGTCCAGCTCACCAAGTTTTCAACCTCTTTCGTATAGCATAGTACGGCACCTCGTACCAAAGAGTCGTGCTTACGCCTCAACTGACGTCCCGCCTCCAGATGGGCAGCATCATCGTGTCGAACGCCTCGTCGTCTCCGATCACCGTCTTCGTCTCCAAGTACTCCAACTCGAGCGGCGACGACAGCTGGTTCACCGTTCCGGCGAACACGCGCGAGTCCTGGGACCGCAACGGCTGGGAGCTCGTCGCATTCAAGAATGCCAACGACACTGACCGCGCTGGGGTCTACGTCCGTGTCGAGTCCACGGTGACGTTCCATAGCCTTTCGAACATCACCGTGTCGTGAGGTGTCCATCCTGGAGTTGGGCAGAGACGTAGCTCGTCGCGACAGAACCCGGTTAAGAAAGGGAACAGATGTACGGGGGAAAGCTTGGAAGTTAGCATCTTGTTGGAATGCAGTAGGAGTAGCGTGGAACGTAGTTGTCTATGGTGGTTCGAGAACCCGTGCTGGCGGAGAGGAAGTCGTGATGAGTGACAACAGGTCGCTTTGGATAGCTCACCTCGCTGGAGACGGTTTGTCAGTAGGCAAAGGGACGTCCACAGGGACCGACGATTGAAGACGCCTTCTGTAGTAAGCGTCGGCTGGCAGCAAACTACGGTCTCCTTCACCGTCTGCCAGCAGTTGTACAGGAGCCTGAGTTGATCAAACCTCGCTACACCGAGCAAAGGTCTATCAACCGCGGAACAGTATTGATTACATTCCTAAGACCGTCGTTGCCTATGCAACGATACTTGGCTATCAGCTTAAACGCACTAGTAAGACTGTATCTGCACTAACCGTTACAAGTCCTCGTACCCTGATGTGAAACACTGCTGGAACAGTGAACTGGGCTGGCTCCAGCCTGGTATATGTCTGAAGGATGGGCGGTAGCACAACCGCCACCCATTGAAAGGGAGACAAGCTGCGACATACTCTACTTTTGGTGTACAGTATCGAGAAATCGAAGATCACTCTCAGGCGTCATTGGGCGGGTGGTAGTCTCCTCCAAACAGACGCACTGATGCGGTGTACTGAGTGAAGGCAGCGTTGAGGGCAACGGCGGATGGCGCAGAGAAGGATGAATTCGGACGTCTTGCCGGGCGCTGCAGCGTTGCCCGAAACGGGTAAGAGCCGCTGGAGACGAGACTTGGCGGCGCACGTCGCAGCCGCAGCCAGTTTGGACCCACACGTTCTTTCTCTCTTCAACGACCATCTCCCTTTATCCGACCTTGTCTTTCTCGTCATCTTTTGCCTACCGCACCCACAATGGCCACTCTCTCTTCGCCACCACCATCGCCACTTCTCGCTCGTTCGTCGTCTGGAGGTTCATCCTCGAGCCATATGATACCACACATGCCGCTCAGCGTCTCTAACGTCGCAAATCTCTTCGTCAAGATGCGCAGGCACCGCTCAAAGGCCAAGTCGCACCACATCGAGTCCTCCTCTGGAGACGCGCCGCAGACCCACTCGAGTCTCGAAGGCTCTGTCTCGGTCGAGCGGATCCCGCTCGAGAAGAACGAGACGTTCGTATGCCGCGACGGAGTCGATGCGACCAAGCTACTCAGAGCGGTGCGCGGAGCGTTGTACGAGAAGGCGCAGACGTTCGGTGCGAACGTCCTCGTGGATGAGCGGTGCGTTTGCCCTCTCCTTGTCGTGACCTCTGCGCTCTTTGAGTGCTGACGACTCCCCAGGTGGACGTGCACCATCTGCGGGCCTCGGCATCGGTCCGACGGGACCTTCAGAGTCTACGTGGGTACAGCATTCTCCGAGCGTGCCACCTACCACTGAATTGACCTTGTACATGTCAATTTCCAGATTCACTACTCCGCGAACGCGGCGCGCTCCGAGAGACGGGACCCGCAGCGACCGGTCGCCCTCGAGAAGGCGCGGGGCGTTCCGGGGCTGATGACGATTCTGAGCAGGCTCGACTGATCTCCGCCACTGTTTTCCCCTTCCGGTCCTTAACCTATTCCCCATGATGATGGACCTCACGGACATGTACGAGTAGATATCGTATTCCACACACCCTAATCCTCCTCGCACTGTACCACCACCCTCACCACGTTCGTACTGTCCATACGATATCCTTGTACATCAGGCATATGATACCTTCGAGTCGGAGGTCCACGTTCGTTCGTTCCGATGTACTTATTATAGACATCCCTTCCGAGACCAAGGGGCTTTCTGGTTTCCGTCGTTCGCGCGCGCCGCGTGAGGTTCAGATGTCCGCTCAGCCCGAACGTGAGCTGAAGCACGAACGAACAAACGGCACGGTGCTTGATCAGAGCATACATGGAGTTACCGAAGGGGAGTGGACACGCACCGCACGCAGCGCAAGATCAAAGGTGAACAAGTGACAGTGGGTGGCAGTGTTTCAACCCTAACCCCCTCTGCCAAGGTGGCGTGGTGGAGGTGGCGTGCCACTGTGCATGTACTGTAGCGCGCCTCTTCCCATGACTCGCGTATCCGAGACCATGTTCAATTACCACCCCGTTCTAGCGCGTGCAACAAACGTTCAGCAAGTACTGGATACTATACTGCGCTTGGGCGCTCTTCTGGAACCTACGCACAGAGAAGACAAGTGGAAGCGATTTTTTGTCGCTCAACTGACCATTACCCGCAACCATCATCTCCTTCGGCACATTGTACTCAGCCGAACAAAGCTCCTCTACACATTGTAATACAACATCGTCGTCCGTTCTGACACTGGGCTGACGCATATGTCCTATTCAGACCCTGCATTCACCAGCATCCAGCTATAAGTGTCAGCGTCGTGCGTGCTCAAATTGGACGTCGTAGACGTGTCCGAATCGTCGCGACGTACTCCTCGATGTAGGTTCCGAGCGTGTTGGGTACATACTGTAGGTACTGTATTCGTCATCGCTATTAGACATCCGTGATTCGTCAAAGTCTCATGGCGGGAGCGCTCAATTCCTCTGGCGACGCAGTGACTGACTAGCAAGACAACCAAGCTGTGGCTCGTGTGCTTGAACGATGCCATTAGCACGGCCGTACCACATATACACGTTGAGTTCAGGACCGAAGTTGACTTACCCCGTCAAGTTGCAATACTGAAGGGTAAACCCGCTGATTCACTGTCAACTCGTCTCACATGACTGGCGACGTTATGTCTAGCATAGGGCTCGGCTCTTGAGGGCAACAAACGAAGATTGCCGAGTCCTGTACAGCGGCTGGCGATCTTGATGCAGCAGCGACCGCGAATCGAGGCTTGATACAGAGCACAAATTTCCTGGGCCAGCTGTAATAGACGATCTCCAGCTCCTATCTGCGACAGCTTCTGCTGCAGGACTGACAATGAACGCGGACGGTACGAAATGTGGCACTCACTACTGGCATCTGGTGACCTCCCCGGCCGACTGCGACCGATGCGTAATGCGATTGCCAGCAGCTTTGAGTAATTCAACCGCTCGACGGTCTTGTTCTGTCATGATGTACTCGTATCAGCGATACGATGTACCCCGCACCGGTCAGAACTCGCGCGTAGCGGGATAGACCCTAGACGTTGCCATCATCCTTCATGAGGACTGCCCTCTACCGGTATCGTACTCTGATTGAACGTGGTGCAAACGGTACCTCCCGCGTCCAGGTCGCACGAGCAGCAAAGCACTTCCACATGCTGTACCAAGGGCGCAGATGGATCATGCCATTGACGCGGAACCCAAATGACTTTGTTTCCGTTAGCGCTAAGGTCCCGGCAAAGTGAGGCTAATGTCGCAGAGACTGCGAGATATGGAAGGCAGGCGGGGACGATGAGCCCGTCCCATTTCACACGAGATGGAGGGCAAGCGCTGCGCGGCAGCAATACATAAGGCACAACTTGAGGAGCGGGCGAGGGAGATACTAGAAGGCGGGTGCGAAGATGGAAGCGGAGTAGACCAAGCGCCAACGTGGAAGGGACGACGCTATAGTACACTCAAACGACAAGCGCGAACGCAACACCAGGCATGACCAGGCGCAACAATGACAGGATACACAAAACGCGAGTGGAGGAGACGATACAGTCCTGACCAGAGCCAATACAACCAACAGAGCACCGGAGACCAAGATCCCGTAGCACACACATCACCGTTAGGGGAACTTCCCAGGGCCCTCACACATCGGGTGCAGGGTGCCCGGGGACCCGTCCCCCACCGGTGGCGCACGCGCTTCCTTCTCCCGTCCAACAGCTGCATACCGTCCTTCGTTTAGAGTCGAACGCCGAGATCTGCGTCCAGTGACACAGCACTGGACGCGGGGTGCGACGAGCGACTTGAAAGTCGTTATGTAGCTGGTGCGCGCGATCCTCGGGGGTCCTGCGGAATGCGTCAGTGGTCAGCGTGCACGCAGGCGGGTAAGGTAGGGGATTAAGACGCGGGTCGCGGGTATGGACTCAGCACAGAGGTGTATGCCCGTGATGGATAGCAAGTTGAGTAGAAAGCCCTATTAGTACACACCGGGAATCACGATATCTCGTGGCCTACTTGCTCGCTGCCTTGCGGCGCGGCGAGCCCATGTTGGTGTGGTTTGATTGAAAGTGCCTTTGCATGTCGTGTTTGCGACTGAATGCGCGGGCACAGCCGCCAGCGGGACACACGAAGGGTCGCATTCCCTGGTGAACACTCCTGATATGCTTATCCAGGTTGTTTCTGCGAGCCCACCCTGATGTACCAGCAAAGACACATACAGTAGATGAGACATGGCATGACCATTGGAGCACAGAGGCGCATATACACATACCGCTTCCACATTCTGGACAGAGGAGCGTCTTCGCCGTATCCTGCTTGCGGCGGCGCTTGGCGGGCTTCTTCTTACCGTCGGCTTTCTCATCGTCGCTGGCGTCCGCAGTGCGCTTGTGGGCTGAAGAGGTAGGGTCCGCTTGCATCCTCATCTCGCCAAAGGCAAACGCCGCCGCAGCTCCTGGCAGGAGCTGCGGCAACGGCTGCCCGCAGGCCGCAAGTCCCGGGAGGAATGAGGATGTACGCGTGACCGTTTCGATAAGCGGCTTGGGAAGCATGGGGTACGTCACCGAAGAGAGGGGTTGTTTGAAGTCAGACTTGCCCTCTTGATCCGCAGGGAGTTCGAGGACGCGTTGCTTGTCGATGTTCATCGTGCACGAGTTGTCGACGATAGGCTCGCTGGGCGTCAGCGGAGCCGGGGAATCAGCAGTTGTGATGGATGATGCGATTGAGAAGGGCGAATGCCCTCCGGTTGGCGTGGCGGTATTCGAATATACGCTATGACACTCCGTCGTTGGAGGCGGAGATACCAGCGTTGAGCACCAGTCGAGATCGAAGTCGAAAGTGAAGTCGATTTCGGCAAGTTGGTCGAAAGAAGGGGCGATGTACTGTTGACGCAAGTCGGACGATGCCTTGTCGATGAAACGATTGAAATCCTCAGGCTGATAGCTGCACTCTGAAGGTGTGGATGCTGTGGATGCTGTGCTGGTGAGGTCGAACCATTCAGCCTGCTCATCGAGGGTATCGAAGGGCCAGCAAGCGTCGGAGTTCATGATGGGTGAGGGGGTGGACGCTGACAGGATTGAGTGTTGGTGGAGGAGAGAGAGGAGATGGGGGGATAAGATGCGCGTACGTACAGTACGTGGGTACTTGACCTGTCCTCGTCTGCTGCGGACTGCATGCGGCGATGTAGTCATTAAGCTTCGACGCTTCCTCGCCCGCCTTTCTCCACCGACGAGCCGCAGTATGCTGTCTGAATGCTGGGTTTCTCGCCGGAGATACCGCGCGGATCCGTCCTGCAGTATCGGTCCGAACACTGACGCTCACGTTATCTCCCATCTTGAATCGTTGGTCAATCATATGGTCCGTGGATGATGTGAGAGTTTCGTAATTGGTTTGCAAGATCCCAATGCGTTCGCGGAGGGAGAAGAGAGTGAGAACAGTTTATCCTCCGCTGGTGGACCCGCAAGCCTTGACCAATGTCGACCACGATCGCATAGGATGGGCGAATAGAGTCCTGGCAACTGAGCTTGCGAGCTACAGGACTGTCAATGTACTGTACTGTTGTATTGTAATACTGTACCACCACTTCAGTGGTCGTCGCGCGTGATGTCACGTGACCCACGCCCCAGTACCGCGCGTGCCAGTAATCGCAGACGCGTCAACGTGACATCTACCATCGATCAATAGGAACTTGTGTCCTATGCCACTATGGACAACAGTACAAGATCATCACAGGATATGAGATAGTATACAAGACATCCACGGCCAAGGCATGCAAATGAGACGATCTCGCACAGAGAGATGAAGTCCATCAGAGTCCGAGTCTAAGTATACGGTGATTAGAGCCAGAGGAAAGGATCACAATATGGATCGTAGTTGGTGTCGTCAGCCGTGAACTGGACGGTCACCAGCTGATCGGCCCAATGCGATCTCCCGTCCGTCGGCACCATCGCCGACTTGAAGAAAGCGCCGTCGACCTTCCTCTCCCTCTCATCTTCCGGATCGTAGCGGGACTGAGAGAGCGCGAAGGTCATGCCGGTAGCGCCGAGCCTGCAGTGGTTCACGATCTCGGTCTGTACAAGTGCTATCAGCAGAAGACGCGTACATGAGCCACTTCGTGAGCGTACAAACTTTTCTGCGATGGTCTTGTCTTTGACACGCGCGACACAAGTTGACGTCCTTGAACACGCTCAGGAATATCTTCCGCGACGTGCGGAGTCCGCCGGTTGCGGTTCGCCGGCCTCTGCAAGTGAGCGCCAGGAGGCACTGGCAGGTAGGAACAGGTCGTAGAACTCCGAGTCGGAACTAGATGTGAGAAAATGAGGTCGCACGAGAGCGGGGAACGAAGGAACGGTCGCGTTTGTACCGTGCAAACGCGTGAGGTACGCGGTCGCGCGAGGGCACTATATACATACATGTACTTAGATAAGCATAAGACCAAAAAATCGAATCGAATCTAAGACATAAACAAGAACGCGCAGCGCTCGCTCGCTATGAGACAACAATATTTCCAACACTAGAGAGCGGAAAACCGCGCGGTTCGCCCTCTCTTCCACCAGCCTCTCTCTAACAAGATTGCTCGATTCCTGGGTCAGCGAGGATCGGTCCCGCAGAGCGGAATCCGTACCCGAGTCAGTGAGGGCTGTCTTCGCGGAGTAGTGACTTGGTGCCAGTGTGAGCGAAGAGCGAGGGAGAGCAATGCTAGTGCTAGAGACGTACCGAACAGAAGTAGTCGTGTATGTAGTCAAAGCTCGGCAGCCGTGACCCGCGCAGGTGGTGGTCAGTCCGAGTCCTAAGACGTGTGTTTGGCTATTAGTATATCACGGCTGTCGGCGCTTTTGCACCACCACACGAAGATGCACCTCGCTTGGCTGTGTCAAATTGGGCAGAGATGGGTGACGGTTGTGATCGAGGGTCGATGAGACTTGAATCTGCCTGTCTGGCATGAATGACCCTGGGACTACTCTGTGTGTCGGCCTGGGAGTAGGAGGCCGTATTGATGGGTACACCTGACGACAGCAAGTTGCACCATCCTGATCCCGGACAAATGCAGATGAAGCCCAAAACGACGATCCGTTGAAGCTTACAGGGGCTATGGCCCTCCCAAAGACAAGTGATACTTGAGCGCATTAGAAACTTCTTTTACGTGACAAGAGACAGAGAGACAGAGATATATAGAGATGGACACAAGAGGTAACGCACACGACACACGACAGACGCACACAGAGGGCCGGCAGAGAATTCAACGATAAGACAGTAGTAGTAAGACAATACGTGAAGAGGCAAGAGCGTCACGGTCGCGGGGAATGTACGTGAGAGCGAGAGGGAGAGTATGGAAGAGAACCGGGAAGATGGGCAGGAGAGGTGAGCTACAGTGCGGGTCTGCGAAGGGGAGGAGACATGCGGTCGTGCGCGCGGCGGTCCAGCCACGGCGCGGGAAATGTCGCGGAAGAGCCCGAAAAGAAGGCATGGAGGAGAAATACGTGTAGCGGTAGTGAACAGCAGCGAAAGCGCGGGCGATGTAAAAGAGGTGATTATACAAGCAACACAGGTGACATACAACACGGAGAGGAGAAAGACGCGCTCAAAGCGTCTGGTAACTCCCTGCAACACGGATACAGCGTCAGCCTCAACAGCCCGGGAAAGTGCTGACGACGAGGGAGGGACGTACATATTCGTGCTTGCCAGTCGCCGCTGCCCGTTGCGAGGACGTTCCCTGCCGGGCTGAGATCGATCGAGATCACTACGAGAGATAGCGCAGATCAAGATTAGCGTCTCGCCCACCAGCCAAACGCACACATCACATCAAGTTGTACAAACAAGACTGGGCAGCCCCTGGCCGGCAGCCCCCCACCATGGCGCGCCCACAATTCCAATGGCACCCACAATGACCACGGCCAAGAGGGATAGAACAAAGCAGATTATGTATTCGCACTCACCAGAGTTCTTGTGGCCCTGCAGCATGCACTGCGCCACGGCGGTATTCGCGTCCCAGAATTGCACCCCTCGGTCCTTCGAGCCCGACACGACCCACTTGCCGTCGTGCGAGACAGCGACGGAGAGCACGTAATCCTTGTGGCCAGTGAAGTTCATCGTGCACTGGCTGCCTTTCTCTCCTGCGCCGCTTCCCTCCTTCCCGCTCCCCGCAGAACCCTGTCCGCCCGTGCCGTTCTTGCCCGAAGACCCTCCTGCTGGAGTCACAGCCCCGGCACCGCCGCTGGACCCGCTTGTGCTGTCGCGTCGAAGGATTGGCCGGACGTCCCAGTACTTGAGCGTCTTGTCCAGTGAGCCCGAGACGAGGCCGTGCCCGTCCGGCGTGAAGGCGACCGAATATACGCTGTCGCGATGCCCCTTGAGACGCTCGACGAGCTGGCCGGTCTGCACGTCCCAGATGCGCACGACGGTGTCGAGCGAGCCGGCAGCTACGAGCCTGCCGTCGGGCGAGATGCACACCGAAGTTACGCCTGCGTCCACGTTCTCCGGCTCAGGAATCGTGACTGTCGGATGGTACATGTTGAGACTGTCCACATGGACCGTAGAGCGAATGGGAGGTGCTACTCACGGATTTTCTTGATTGTCTCTTCGTTCATGTCCCAGATGCGCGCGGTGCGGTCGCCAGAACCGGAGACGATCAGCCGGCCGTCACGCGAAAAGTCGAGCGAGTAGATCTCCTGTTGGTGTCCTTCGAATATTGTCCGAATGCGCTTCTTGGCGATGTCCCAAATCTAGAGCGATTGCTTTGATGAGCCCAGTATCTGGGCGCACATACGGGTAAAAAGCGATGACATACGCGAATCTGCTTGTCCTCTGCGCCCGTGGCTAGATACTTGCCATCCGGACTGAAGCACACGCTGCGAATGTATAAGTCGCCTGTCTTGCTCGCTTGCTCGTCTATCAGTACGCTATAACCACCAGTCAGCTTACGCAGGAGCGATGTGGTACCAAAAACTGACCAAGTCTTCTGTCCGGTCTTTGTGTCATAGATCTGCGCTGTCCGATTGCAGCCCGTCGCGAGATACTTGCCGTCTGCGGAGAAGCGTACGCAGCAAACAACGCTAAATTCACCACGTATCAACACTGCATCTCCGATGACGCGAAGATTCCGCGCCGAACAAAGGCAGAATCACGCACCTCTCGTGCATGAGCGTGTGCACCAGCTGCACGTCGAGTGCCCGCTTCTTCTCCCCGCCCGCGGGCGTGAAAATAGCGAACCAGTCAGGCCCTTCCTTCTTCAGCTCGGGCGGCACGCTGTGCGGGTCCATGCTCAGGTCGACCGGCATCGGCGGCATGGGATTTGACGACGATGACGACGGCGGAGGAGGGAGCGCGCCGACCGGCCCGGAGCCTTGTTCGGGCGCCGCGGAGGAGGCATTGGGCGTGGGCGGATATGGTTGGGGACCTAGATCGCAAAACGAGGCGCACGCGGAAGGAGCAGAGACGCACAGGCACGAGGATATCGTCAGTATGCCATTACTGCGACGACGACGCGAGACGATAGACAAAAAGGCGAAATGAGAGCGACATAATCACTCACCCGCAACCCCGTTCGCGCCGTCTTGCCCGGATCCTTGTCCTGGCCCGCCTGGTCCCTGTCCCGGTCCATTTGCGTACGGTGGCCCGGCGCTTGGTGTCGGGGGCAGTTTTGGCGTCGCCTGCGTCACGGCCGAACCCGGAGGTCCGGAAGGCGTGGGTGGTGCGCCATTGGATGAGGGAGGCGGTGGTAGGGGTGCAGCGGGGCCGAGAGAGATGGATTGGTGATGTTGATGGTGAGGAGTCAGATGGTGGGGAGGAGGCTGCGTGGCCATGGAAGGTGAAAATTGATCTGTTCATCGAGGCGTTGACGATTGGCCGGGCAGACGACGTCGTGAATGCGGGGGCACAGCGGGATCCAGGACGCGGTCACAGGCGTGGGCGTGAGAACAAAGGCGGGCAAAGCACGAACGCAAATGCGGTTGCAAGAATTCAAAAGCAGAAAAGGGACAGTAGCCGGATTCCGTTGAGAATGTGCAGACGCAAATGGGTTCGGAGCAAAAGACATACCTGGACGGTCCGATTTCATCCTCTCCGTCTTGATCCTCTTCACTTCACGCCCGTCGCGATCCCGCTCCCTATCCCTCTCTCGCTCACGGTCACGGTCGAGCACGCTGCGCTCCCTGTCTCTCTCCCGCTCACGATCCCTCTCACGGTCTCTGTCCCGACCGTAGAATGCGTCGGCATAACCTCCACCTCCGCCAGGACCGGCACCGACGCCAAGACCAACAGGGCCGGCGTGAGGTGTCAAGCCCAGGGGCCCAAGCGCTTCACCGCCAGGTCCAGGAGGAGGACCTCCTGGAACACTGACGGGAGGCCTGCCCAAACCGAGGGCTTCGCGACCCAGTGCATCACCACGACTGGGACCGGCGGAGGTCATGACGACGTCCCTATCGCGGTCGCGGTCGCGCTCACGTGCTTCACGCTCACGCGCTTCGCGCTCGCGCATATCACGATCGCGGGCAGCAAGGGCGAGATCTCTCTCGCGGGCGACGATGTCGCGGTCACGGTCGCGTCCGAGGGAAGCGAGGCCGAGGGGTTCTTGGCCGCGGCGCTTGTACGAGTCGAGTTCTGCCCTGAGCTGGCGGACGTCCTCTTCGTACTGCTGGCGAATCTTTCCATGCTGTGTCTCGAGATCGTAGAGGGACTGGCGGATGATGTTGAGCTCGTTGACCTGGTTGGTGACTGTTGGAGAAGAGAGGGGACAAGAAATCGTGTGTGTGTTTGTTTGTTGATCGGCGCGAGGACAAGAGAAAGGGGAAGAACTGACCCTTTGACTCGTAGTCGTCACGCTGAGCACGGAGAGATATGAGTTCTGTCTGGAGGCCCTCGAACTCTGCGCGGATGGTTTCGAACGCGTGGTCGAGAGGGGTCATGACGGGACCCTGGCGGGGCTGGCCCTGGGTAGCGGCGCCTGTAGGCTGGAGGTGTTTGTGCTGTAAGGAGAAGTGAGCGATGACGGATAAGGGATGAGATGGGTGAGACCGACGTTGTATATTGTGGAGGACATGAGACGAGGGGGCGGTGGCGGGGAGGGGTGGGAGGAGGACGGGGGATGATGGGAGAGATGAAGGAGGGAAGCGCAAGCGCGGGCGCGGTCCTCGCCTTAAGTCTCATCGCGCGTCTCTGATCTCTCCCACGTGGCTCGCTCGCCCGATCCGTCCTCCATCTCAGATCCACCCCCGCCCTCCCTCCTTCCCGCCGGCTTCTCCAAACAAGGCCGCCCTCCAGAAACGCGCGGCGATGACGCCAGATTCAGATCTTATCCCTCCCTCCGCGTGACGTCCTCCCATCACCCAGCGGCCCTAGACGCCCTCTAGACGCCCAGTCTCCGACTCTCTCCGCCGACTCACGGCCGTTCTCGTCTTCTTCCTCGTCCTCTCTCTTTCGGCTGATCGCCCCGTGACGGTTCTGCCAACACGCCGACGGCGCCAGCCCCGACGCACGGCACCTTTTCGCAGACACTGATTACGGCTCGCTGGCCCGTGCTCCTGCTGCGCTCTCGCGAAGACGACTCGCAACGCGGCCGTCCTCCTTCCGCTCTGCGCCGTCTTTGTCTTCTTCGGCATTTCTCAGGCCAACGTCCCCTCTTCTGTTCCTCCACGGAGCGTTATTCCTGTCTCGCGTCTCTTCTCTCTCCGGAGCCTTCTGACTGACCACGCGAACGCCAGTATCCTCCCACTTCCTTCTTCTCTCCGCCTTGCCTCCGTCCGCTCTTCCCACTCTCCCTTCTGTCCTCGCTGGTGCTCTCACGAACCGCGTGCGTCTCTTGCGATGGGAACATCCGTCCGCATCTCCTTTCCTCTGGGCGCTCCGCCCACTTCGTCCCGGAACCACAGCGTGTTGATCCCACGCCGCACACTCGTCTCACGCACATGCACTTTCCAGCTCCGCGAAGTCCGACTGTCCAGACTGCGCCCTCTCTCGTCGACCATCCGCGTTCCCTTCCCTGTTTTCCCTAGCGCGCGGCCGTTTCGTGGGACCGTCTCCGTTCCTCCCCTGTCGTCCCATCTGTCAGACCCTGTCACTCCCGGCGCCTCCTGTACAGTATGTGCTACAGCAGTCGCAGTCCCGTCGATGACACGTGACTGTCTGCTACAGTATGCACGGCAGAGTCCTCAAGCGTCCAAAGACCATATCGGAGTGCCTGCGCCGGCATCGACCGCTCGCATAGCCGTCTCATCCTGACACAGGATGCACTGTCAGTACCCGTCGCCACGAGCTCGCACCGCGACTTCGGGACCTCGGACACGACCCCGTCCGCACAGCACAGCCATGGCGTGCTCACGCTCGCGCACACTTCGGCAGCCGGCGCTGCACAGCTTTCCACAGTCTCGCGACGCTCCTCAGTCCTCCGGCTCTCGCGGGCCTGGGAGGCTGGACCCTCTCTGCACCCAGGCCCCCGCTTTCGGCGGTACACTGCAGTAGGTACGGAGTTATGACCGTTTATGGGACGTGCGGGTCCGTCTTCCGCGGGAGATGTGCGCGATAACGCCGCTTTGTAGCTCGAGGGTGCGAAGACGTAGACGTGAGGAGGTAGGTACCGGTCAGGGCTCTGGAGGAGAGGTGCCCACGTTGAGAGACTCAGGCCCGCATCGACGAATGAATTGGAATGGGATGTTGATAACCTTCGTGCCCTAGGCTTGGATGGCCCTGGAGCCGAGAAATGCCCTAGATCCTTGGATCCGCGCTCGCCCGTCATGGGCGTTGTGCACCTTTGGAAGCGGATGCAGCTGCGTAGGCTCCGCGTGAGGCGTTCCGTCCCTACGTATCTTCTCGTCCTGTCTTATGACGATCTCATTGCGTACGGACGGTCACTGAAGGATCCACACGCACGCACGTACGGTCCGATATCGATATCGCATCTTCCGCTGCGCGATACCATGCCACGAGAGCGCCCGCGAGATAGCCAGCTGCTTGGCGGCGTCCGTCAACTTGGTGCACTGGCTGGACAGGACGGTTGGCGTATACAGTAACTACAGCTCAAGGTACGCTGCGGCCATGGATCCAGGCCAACGATGGCGCGCCGAGAATTTCAAATCGCCGCGTGTCGATCCTTACTCGAGGGGCGGGGTCATCGACGCGCTTGGAAAGTACACGGCCGTTGGCAAAAACTAGGAAAACTCCAGGATTCGAGGATTGATGGAGGCCGCCAGGAAAATCCTAGGATCTGAACCCAGGTTTTTCTCAGGTTGATATTTGGAAATTTCGGTCGTCTGTCAGACTGAGGAAAATCTAAGGTGAGCAGGCGCTGAGGCGGTGACGGGTTGGTCTAGCCGGTCTCGCCGGTCTCGCCCAGTGACGTCATGGCTGCCAAAGCTGGAGGCTACAGCCTATCCGGGCGCTTGCTCAACTTAGCAGCGCTTCCGCATGCAGGATGTCGAGCGGGTTACGGGCACGGGGAAAAAATCCACGCTACGGACAATCGTACCTCAACATTCAACATCCGCTTCTCGATACGAGTAATTGCTGCAATGCTACTTATCAATTGCTACAACACAGTGGCCTTATTGTGTTGTGAATATGTGTTTTGATAAGTTCATTTCATACTATGTTGTGTCTTCAATCTATTGCCTATGTTGAACGGCTACATTGTGTGTGACTTGCATTACGGTTAGATGAATACTCACTCATTATGATATGCGCCCACTCTCTTCATTGAACCAATGCCAGCAGCAGCATCAGTACTCGGGCCCTCCCTCCTCTGGCACCTTGGCCGTCCCGACTTCTAAGTTCGTCGCGCCCGTCCTCTGGAGTCAGGCGCCGGCCCGTAACACTGTGGACAGATGTGACAATCACGTGATGCGGGTGTGACATTGACACGTCAGCTCCCCTCTCAACGCTCTTGCAGACTTGACCACCATCCCCAACGACCCCCTGTACTGGTCACGCAATGCTACGCAATACCCTGGCGTCATCTGCAACAAATGTGTGCTTAGTGTCACCACAGCTACTAACATCCTACTATTTGCAGGGCATGCCTTAGTCTCCAGGGCTCTACTGAAGACATGCCACATGTCGAGTTTGGGTGAGTAGCGTCAACACACCCATATTCTGATTCTCACGCGAATATGCCCTTTAGTCCTATTCAGCTTCTACCATTGTGCATCTGAAGGTGGCTGGCACCTCAAACGGCCTCACTTCAACATGAACTGGAGCTCGGAGTCCTCCGGCACTGACAGCGGCTTGCGGCTTTGTGAGGAGCGGCAACTGTTCCTGTCAACCACTGTAAGTCATTTTCCGTGAAGTGCATTTGTCATCTCATTCTACCTCAGATCTCTCATGCACTCAAATTGTGTCAGATCCGCATGGTCCTTCCATGGGAGCTCCTGGTACCAGTATATCAAGCCTTTCTAGCAGCGGCTGAATGCCCTCCGGCTACCGTGTGTGGATGCCGCGATATAGTGAGTGCATCCCGCCTTCCTTTTGATTTGTTGCTGAGTCAATTCTCATCAGTGCTATGTCTATGGTACATGACAGTAGTCTAGAGTGCTTCGAGACGAGTTCAGGATCATGCCTTACGTAGTTACATCCCATTTAATAAATATGTGCTCAGTTTCAACGTAGCCTGGCTGGACGACGGAGCCATCTGTTGGCCACCGCCAAACCAGGAATTTCCTAGGACGATCTGCGGACGATCCTGGGTCGCAATCCGCGGATTAACCTAGGATTGATCAAATCCAGGATTTTCCTGGCGGCCTCCAAGTATGGTTTGACCGCGGATTTTCCGCTGGAAATCTTCAGGTTGAAAATTCCGCGGATTTACCTGGGTTACCTCAAACCGCCGTGTAGTGGAAGATCGCAAGGTTTACCACGGCGCTTCTTGTCGAAATAGCCGGAACCGAAATGAGCGCCCGTGATCCGCCGGATTGAGTTTCAAGGAAAATGAAGGCGGGGTGTGTGCGACAAAAGATATTTCTCCCACGACGTCGTACATGCATACGGGTACGTGGCTGGTCTCATTGACTGCGAATGACTCTGAGCAACAAGGGAGACGGAGGTGATGGTAGCGTCATACAGCATTCTACGAGTCCCCGGGGCGGGGGGGCAAGGGGGATCGTTGCTCTGTGGGTAATCTTCGTCCATCAATGCTCGGCGGGGATACTACTGCAGGGAAATCGAGGGCGTATGGAAAGTGTCAGCGCCGTCCGCCGATGCAACAGCAACGCCGAAAGTACACTCATCTTTTTCGGACTCGTGCGAGGTTCTCCTGCCCCCCGCTCCCGCTGGTGCCGACGACCAGAGGAGGCAGCACGGGAGAGAGGGCGCCATCTCTCTCTCGCGCGCGTTCCTCTGGCTGCCGGCACGGTATCCTCCCTCCTTTTTCCTCCCCGATGTCCCTGCCTGTCTGATGATGTCGAGTCTGTGATGGATTAGTTAGGAGGGGGAAGGAGGTGAATGATACGTACTGCGTTGTGCGGTGATGGTATCGGGATGGGATATGAGCGAGTCTCTAGGCCATTGGAGAGGGATATGGTGTAGTAGCGTAGCCTATGAGTGGCTAGCGTAGAGAGCTAGGTATAATCAACGGCCAACCTACCTTTGAGCGACACAATGGAGAACGTACCTGATCCGCTGCTCGGGTACACGGCGAGGCGAGCATCAAGAAGGGTCGGCCAGTATCCTTCCCCCGTCCCGCAGCATACCTGAGATCGGCGTTGCGTGAGATAAGGCTCGCCGGAAGCTATGAGCCGCGGAAGAACGTAGGCTGTCAGAGGTACACCGGTCCAGATAGCTGTGGGATACTTCGCGATAGAAACGGTCTGCTCACCTCAGTGTCGAGAGTGAACGATCTCCGAGACCGGTGCACGAGTCGAGCTGTTTTCTGAGCGGGACGGTCAGCGCTGCCCGCATGTTGGGCCTAAACGAAGGAGACTGCTCATCTTTTTCGGACTGATGCGAGGGAGGGTACCAGGCCCCCTCCCCCGCTCCGACCGGTGCCGGCGACAAGAGGTGACATGCGGAAGGGAGGGCGCCATCTCCCTCCCGCACGTCCCCCCCCCTCTCGCCGACACCGTACCTCCCTACATCCCACCTTCCCCCGTTGTCGTGAGCTCGGCCGGTATCGCTTCTGTGTATGGCGTTAGGTTGTGTGCTAGAAGAGAACAAGAAAGAAGGGGTCGGTGTACTTTGTAGAAGTCGTGATCGACTGGACGGAAGTTTGGTGAGTTGAAGATCAAGAAGCGGAGAGCGACGTACCGGAGCCGCTTTGGGTGCGCTGTCCATTGTCAAGCTTTCGGATATTATCCTGCCAAGATTAGATGCAGATCTACAGAGCAGCCACGACCACGACCAAGAACGGGAAAATACTACCGCGGCATTGCCGGGGAGGCTGACATCATGGGGTGATCCAAGCCCTCCGTCAACCTCGCCGACGCCTGCTCTGAATCCTTACGTCCAATAGTGGGGCCTGCGCTCGACAGAAGACGGTCTTGGTCGCGTTCACAATTGAGGTTGATGATACCTGTGGGAGAAGAGATGGCAGCAGTGACACGTCCAGAACGAGATAGTCTGCGAGAACTAAACGTGGCGTCGAGCGTTGGACAGGACACCGAGGTCATCAGGGTGCATGACTCCCTTCCCTCCAATGTCCAGCCGCAGCCGTCAGCCTTACCTCTCTCCCGGTCCGGCCGGGAGAGTCGCCCTGGGCCTGCCGTGTCGGGTCTTCAGCTGCGCGCGCGAGGGGTCGAGCTCGGAACCTGGCTGTGACTCGCAAAGGGAGAAAACGGCGATCAACGCAGCGGAGAAGCGGAGAGAGAACAGGCAGTCAGATGCGAGAAGGAAACATACGGTGCACGATCTCGTCGCGCGTCTGCGCGTCGCCGAGCGTGAGGAGCGTGTAGTCGTACGGCTGGAATTCGGGCATTGACGACCAGTCGAACTCGACTCGGTGCCCGTCCCCGAGCCTGCGAATTTTGGTTTGCGCCTTGGCAAAGGGCGGAGGGGAGGGAGAGCGGGACCGCAGGGAGAAAGCTTTGCTTTTGGACTTGGGAGGGGGAGACCGGAGCGACCTGCGCTCGGCCGAGATGGAACGGGAGGGGAGGGCGGGGGCGGAGAAGTGCACCTTGAGGGGCGCGGGGGTGATCGTGATAGAGGGAGTGTTCATGGTTGTAGGTGATTAGGGCAGGTGAGCAATGCGCGTCAAGCGAAAGCTATGATGGTGGTGCGGGGTCAAGGTAGGTGAGGAGCAGGGATCGTGAGTGGGCAGCTTTAAGTACCGCCCGCTGATCGCGGCTGACAGTGAGCGGACAAGCTGAATGGAGGGAGCGGTCGTTCCTGGGTGCTGTCACGAGGTCAGCCTCTATGCACGGCATCGTGCCATGCGTGCCCAGAGAGCACATAGCTGAGATTGCTGTGCCCTTGAACTCAAGGTCGTCATGCTGCCCACTGCGAGACTACTCGGCAGTGATTGGTCCACTTCCACGATACGGCCATGCAATGCTGACTTGGAACACTGTCACTGATCATATTAGCAACGACCGTGAAGAAATGACAGCAGATTCCCATATATATCTGGTTACTATCCCCATCGACTCCGTCCCCTGCCCTTGTTATAGCCACCCCCAAGTACACCATCACCTGATAGCTTATGCGGGTGCTCACCGCGTGGGGGAATGTTATACGGTTGGAACCGACTTTGCTTTCCCTCGAGGTGTGGTTGACGGGGGTTATGGCCGGACGAGGATTTTGAGCTAGAGGTGAAGTCAATGTGAGAGCGCTTTGAAGAAGATTGGGCGGCGGCAGTCGCTTCCGATCGTGCTTTTTGAGCTTCGGCTAAAGCGTTGGTGCGCACGTAATCAGTGAGAGTCAAATAATAATCGTCGTGCGGACATCGAGAGCGAAGGGAGCATGAACATATATGTCCAGCTCCAGGACTCGATGCTGTGGCAGACGTACCGATTCGGTCCGCATACCACTCCTCCTTGACGTCCGTCGGATCCCATATATGTTTTGGGAAATTGGTCGTACGTTCGTCTACGTCGACAAACTCGACCAGCTTGGCGTACAAGTGTGGGTTGCGGAAGGCGCGGTTTGACATCAGAGAGTCGTTGAAATGTCGCGGGTTCTGCGGGTCGCGCTTGAGCGCCAAAAACTGAGTGAGCTTGGCCTAGAGTTAAAGGAGGGATCAGGCGTTGATGGACTCTGACAGGACCCAGGTGGAGAAAGCTCACCTTTATGTTCTGGTCGCAAGGTGTGTCCGGTTCTGGTGGTATTCCCCAGTCTGCTGCGCCAGGAATTGGTGGTGGTCGGAGGAGTTGTCTGATCCGAGTCAATTCATCGAGATCCTGTTCGTCAACAAAAGTGTTGGTCGCGGTAGTGGGTTGCTCCTGTGCCACGGGACGTTGGGGCGGCGAGGTAGAGGGTCCTGGTTCATCAGTGGAATCTTCAGGAAGGCGAGTGCGTAAATGAGGCTTTGCAGGCGCATGTCGGCGGATGATGACTGCAGGCTTTGCAATAGAGGATGAGGGAGCGAAGCTATTCATGCTGCGCGTTGGTTCTCCATTGGGACAGTATACGTTAGGTAGAGTTGGGAGAGTTTATGGAGAGTACTCACGATCTGAAGAAGCGGCAGAGCGTGTGTTAAGCTGGGTGCCCTAGCCAAAAGAGAAGGGAGAGCGAGCAAAGAGGGAAACGAGGGATGTCATAAGAGGCGGTAAAGGCTCTCACATCAAGACTAGTGCGAGGATTGGCCACGGCACTGGATGAGAGGCGAGACTCGGAGGTGGAAGGAGGATCTTCATGGTCGCTGAGAGGTTCATCGTCGTATGCAACAAGGCCTGACCGTCCGTAAGATCTCCATGAAAAAACATGGCCAACGGCAGAATGTACGCACCGCGCATGTTGCACGATTCGATATGTCCTCGCGGCCGACGGCAATGAGGATGGAAGACGTTGACAACTTGTTGAGCGCTCGGAGGAGCCGCCGGCGCTTGTTCGCCTTGACCAGCTCTGGCGGCTGGCCCGGTCCGGGTGTCCGGCGACCGTTGTCTTATGCCGCAGCGGCAGAAGCTGTGCGTCCGAGGCCGCGCGCGCTCCGAGAACGTCGACCGCCTGTAGATCACGGAACACAACTCGAGCAGCTGGTATGAGCAGCGTACCGCCCGTCTGCCGATCTGCATAGGCCTCGGGTACAGTGGCAGACTGCGCACAGTCTGCCCTTGGACTACGACCACATCCACCATGAGCAGCCACTTTCCTGGCCGCCGCTTTCCTGACGTCTCGCACCCTGACAATGATATTGACGACCCCGCTAGACTGGCGGGGCCGTCCAATTACGTCTATCCGGTAGAGGATCCCAACAGCGCCTTCAATCCCTTCCTGGAGCAGTCGGATTCCTCCAAAGCACATTCCGCCGGGTCCGGTGCCACTTTCAACTTCACTCCGGGGCGTCCGGCCCCGCTATCCATCCCCTCTTCTTCCTCTGCCGCCTCTCCCGCCGACTCGTCTTCGACAGCCTCCTCCTCCCGACACCAGTCTTACACGACCACGGCAGCGGCCGCAGATGATGCCTCGTTTGATCCATACGACGCCTCAGCATCCGTCTCCAAGAAACCGCGCATCCAGCTCGCACCGGACCAGCCTCTGACTGCGCACGGCAAGCCTCGCGAGCGTGTATATGTAGCCTGTGTACAATGGTAGGTTCGTCCTTTATTTGTCTAGCTGTAAGCACTTCAACTCGCTAATATGGATCATCTAGTCGTAACCGTAAAGTTCGCTGCGATGGCGGCAAACCTGAGTGTTTCAACTGTAGTCGTCGTGCCGATTTCAGCATGGGTCCATGTTCATACGATGCGGCTCCTCGACGGCGCGGCAAAGACAGGACACCAGGCTCCCGTAAACTCGCGCCATACATCCCAAAGAAGACCCGCACCACTCGGTCAAGGCTGGAAGAAGAGGCAAAAAAGAAGAAAGTCGAGGGTGTGGAACAGGAGAGTCGCCCCCGACTTGGTTCGTACAGGCGCACAGCACGACAATCTGTCCATACGGACAGCTGGGATTCACCTGGTATCGCTGCCAGCAACGTCCCTTTTGGCTTCACACTGGACTCGATGCTATTTCAGCCGTCGGACTTGTTACTTGCTCCTGACTTCTCGCGTCCGACCTCTTCTGTCTACACGGAAGAGAGCGAACGGGGTGAGGATGAAGAGTCCACCATAGCGACTGAGCCTAGCTTGCAGTTCACGCGCGAGACATGGTGGGACGCCCTGCTCGCCGTCTACGCCGCGCCACTAGACAGGCCGCAAGATGTGCCTATACTGACAGTCGAGGTGAGGAAGAGCGCTGCCGAGCGTATTGCCGCGGACTTGCGATTCCTCTTCCAAGTTTCTATCCACTGGTTCAGCTTCATCAACATCCCACGCTTCTTCTCGTCGCTCTTCAATCCAGCCATGCGACAGTTCATCCAGCCCAGTCTCATTCTCGGCATGCTAGGGATCGCCACCTTTCATCAGAGCTCGGAAGTGGAATTGGGCGCAAAGGGGAGAGAGAAAGCCTTGCGTTTGATTGATCAGGCGCATGCTGCCTTCAACGCGAGCGTCAACTCGGGATGGATCGACGTCGGCTTGGTGCAGGCCGCCTGGGTATCTAATCAGCGCTACATTGCATCGGTCCGCCCACCGCTGACAATTTGGATAGATCCTGGCGGCTTTTGAGATCAACGCCCATCCGAAGAATATGGCGTACCGTACGATGGAGGCAATGGCGATGCTCGACTCCCTCATACGCTGTCTTTCGCTAACGACACTCGATGTCGACGATCCACGCGCGTCAGTATTCGTGCCACACGCCGTGCCTGTCGTCGCAAGCGACGCCTTCCCGATTGCCCCTATTCACCGCTCTGTAGCAGGAGACACACTCTCCTATCCACGAACGGCAGGATCTGCAGCTGTTGGTGCAGGCGCAGGTGTCACCGTCCGCGGTATAGTGCCGAGCGCGTCTCCGAGTCCCGAAAAGTGGCAGTGCGGGTGCCAGGCATACTCGCTCCAATACCACTGGCCGCTCGTCCAGGACCTTGCGCCGCAGTGGGCGCATATGCCGATGTGGCCCATCAATGTGAGTGAGGGCGAGATCCAAAAGGAGGAGTGCCGCCGGCTTGTATGGGCAGCGGTGACGCTCACTGCGACCCACAACACCAAGACCACGGCGGGGACGGACTGGGAGCCACAGCATTTGTGGATCAAGGACCCGTCCAACGTATGTCCTCGCCATGTCCGCATGGAGAACTCACAGGAGACTGACCGGTCGATGGGCAGTATGCGCTGCTGTTTCCTGGGGAGAACTTGACGCCTCCAGGGACGGTTTCGTGCGCCTCGTCGAAAAACTCGACATGGGCCCTATACATGCGCACGCTCCTGCTATGGCACAGCAGTTTGCGAATGCGGTGCGACATGAGCTTGAGCGATGCGGACCGTGCGCGTTGTGCGATGAGTGCATGGCTCGAGATAGATACCATCGAGACGATGCTCAATCGGCATACGTGCACGGTCGAGGCCGGCTTCGTCGTGCAGCTGCGGGAGATCCTGTTCAAGTAAGCACATATTCATGCGTTACAATCAGGGATGGGTGAATCCGAACATCAGGAAGTACGCGAATGTGTGTCTCGCATGAGTTCCAGCGATACATCCCGGAGGCAACAACGTCAGTACTTTCTCCCCGCGTATCCCTGCTGACCGTCGCTGATGACATTTCGGTCACAGAGCGCCAGGACAGCTTTTCTATCATGACAAAGCGGAACGGTTCTGTACGTGCAAATTCATCTGCTTTCGTGTTCATAGCGCAGTCCTGGTTCTGAATAGTACAACAGTGAGCTACCAGCTCAACGTAGCACGCTACTTTGCTCGCCGCCTGCGCGATCCATCCGTGCACGCCAACGACCACACGCGCCGCAACTTCCTCGTGTTTTGGTTCATGTCGCAGATCACTCGGTGAGCGTTCACGCACTCCATGGCACTTTCTCGGCATCGGAATTCAGGCCTCCTCATAATGCTGCATCTTGGCGCAGGTCGATATCTCTCTGGAACGCGGACCATACGTTGATGGTCGCACTTGAGGTCGCCCGAAACTGTGTCGTCGCCGCTGAGCACCTGATGCTCCTCTGGCCATCCCCTGGTGTGTGCTCTCACCGATGCTGGTAGTGCGATGGTTGACTTGTCTGACCGATCTTCCCGCTATACGCAGGGCAAAGGAAAGAGTACGAGCAGCTGCGCGAACGGCTTGTGCGCACGTGCATCATCGCCGGGGTACCACCGCCCGAGAGGGTGCTTCCTCTTTCCCCCACAGGATTGACCCCGTCGCTATGAAGGGTCAGGAGAGTTCGGACTTGTATTGTCATAGCGTTCGCTTCGGTAAATACCCTCTCTGGAACGAGGTCCACAGGTACTATCACTCTGCTCTTTCCGTTGCTGTCACATCGCATTCGCATTCTATCAATCTGGCTTCATCCCGTCAATGAGGAGATGGAGAATACAGACCTGCCTCGGGGCTGAATTGAGTCTGCGTCGGAGAAATCTGTTATGCCATATTTCGGAGCCGGTGAGGGCACTTTGCGCTCTCTGCTATCACATGGGACCGTCTGCGAAGGAACTCCGCTGTTCTTTGCTGCTTACTTTACAGCAGCCATCCGCGTAGAGGCCATGATATATACTGTCAGTTTTGGTGGCACTTGATTGAGCCGTCTGCTCATCCGAAGTGCCGCTGGACCCATATGAGGGGTCTTCCGCTTGGAGAGCGAGGGCTGATGCATGATGTCGAAAGACTGTATCGCCACTGGCAGGAAGCAACTGCGGGAATTTCTCGCAGCACGGCTTTGGCAATCCTCAGCATTCAGTTGAGACGTAGTATATACGAAGGATATGACGATATGATTGAGTTGTGAGATATGGGAGGTGTCTCCGTAACTCATTGCTACACACTGTGGCACGGTGGTGGACGTTCTCATGCATTCATCTGCGCTGTTTGCCGGAACTGTCGCGGTGACGTGAATGGGTGCTTGCTGAGCATGTTTGTACAGCAATGATTGGTGCGCTGCGAATGGCGAACACCGCGCCGATCTATCTCAGCTTCACGCGTCATAGTATTCAACGCTGAACGCGCGAGATTCGGTACAGACAATAGTACAATCGGAGCGAATCGTTCTTGGAATTGTCCAGGCACCAAGGGCTCGGGCTCAGGCTCCCGGAGCGAGCGTGCCGTTCTGGCTGATGCACCATTCGGGACGTGCGCACGGCGGGCCTGAGTTCGGCGGCTCGTCACCGGCGTCCTTGAGGAGCAGCGCGACGACGCCATGCGGCGGGACAGCGTGCGCGGTGAAGTTACGAATCGCGGTTCCGTTGTCGGTGTGCGTCCACAAGTCCTGCGCGTCATGTGCATAAGAAAATTGAACAACGAACGGGAATGAAAGGACAGAAACGCACTCGGACGGAATACTGGCGTCCGGCGCGGATCCATGGCGATTCGGTGAGATTGAAGAACATGTCCGCCGGCTCGTCAAGGGTGTTGATCTGCCCAGCGGAACCGCGTCAGTTGACTATGCAAAAGCAGCAGAGTCCTGAATAAGGCTGGAAAACCCACAAGCATGAACACGGTGCCGTTCTGGCTCTCACCGCTCCAGTACTGGGCTGGATGCGTGCTGTTGCTCACCCAATCGGGCTATGTGTAGTAATAGGCCAATTGTCAGGAAGTGCACTTCGGGCTCGGTTGAAAGAGAACGTACGTTGATGCCCCAGCGGAAGGGGGTGACACTCGTGCCCACGACAGGATCCTGACTGATTGCAAGAATCTCCTCGTTCTTGAGGATGGCGAGATTCTCGTCGCTAATGACGGAGAGCTACAAATCAAATGTCGTTCGTCCGGTCATGCACGTTTGGAAAGATTGATGAGCGAAAGAGCTCACGTCCGTGCCAATGAGAAGAGGAGATTTCATGAGCGCCCAAGCCGTGAAGTGCGTCTTCGTCTCGTCGTATGTGAGGTCACCATTGCCGCTACAGAACACATTCGTGAGCAATGCCACGTATTGACATGAGTATACCTTTTCCTTACACTTCGAGCTGTGTAGTTAAGCTCCTAAGTATTCTAGCATGAAGATCATCAATTGGAACCGGAAGACCTACAATGTCCATATCATTGTGTCCGTAGAAGTCTGATGCCCAAGCAATGAAGGAGTTCCTAGGAAGTCCGATCAGAGAATGCGAAGGTAGACCACATTTTCGATACACACGCGTTTATGATGCTTGCTACCGAGCCCCAGTCTGGGCCTGTGCACGCAAATATCAACCTTCAATGTTGTTACTGGCATGTACTTTTGCTGAAACGTACTGATGTCGCCCGTGGTCTATGAGACATGTCAACCATGGTTTCATCGACGTGAAGATGAAATTGGGGACGTACCCTCCAGCTCTGTCCAAACCGCCGCGCCCAGAGCCACGGTTGTTCCTGGGTCATATGCATGAGTGCAATCGCCTTGCAAAACGCAATGTTACGAACCTCGCCCCATTCGCAAAGGGAGAATATGAGCGGTGGCTTCCTGGAGGTCTTCGCGAGGTCTGCGATCGCATCCGCCATACGTTTGTATTCTGCAGTGAAGGTAATAGTAGCTAAGCTTTACGCAGAATCAACGTCTACAGCGCCAGGACAGGACGTACTGCCAACGATGCCTTCGCGAATAATGTCGTCGTAAGGCACTACATGTGGATACAGCTGTTCAGCATCCGAACATCCTGGCAGGACCCGGTGTAACATGCCTGCACAGTTATCAAATCTGTGTTAAGTTGTCAACCGGTCAGTGCACTTTCCAAAAGAACGTAGGCGTATGTCTCACTTCAGATAGTCGAAGCCCCAATCTTGGAAGAGCTTGGCATCTCTGCACGTGGTGACATGGTTAACGAACACGATCCGAGCGACAAGAAGTGTTCGCTGTTACCTGGCCTCGTTCTGGTATGAACCTGGATAGAGTTGGCAAGTGAACCAGCCAGAGTCGCCATACTATGAGAGTCCTTGAGCAGCAGTACTGCTGCGGAAGCATCGGGCACTCACAATCCCTGCTTTGCTAAGAATGGGGTCCAGTGAAGGCGTCGTTCACGTACAGAGGTCAATATCACTTACAGCCCCAGTGCGTGAATCTGATCCGTCAAGTTGTTCATTCCGGAGGGAAAGCGGGCCTTATCTGCGGTACGGTTCCATACATGAGCCAGAACTCCTGAAGAGGGAATTGCTATTTGGACTGACTGGCAACAATGTCCCCGGACGCACTGCGGTTCTTCTCTGCATAGCAATCATCAATGTTGACGTGGGTATAACCCACGTCCTAGAGCGCCCAAGAGGGTGACGGGTCAGTCACTACAACAGATGCTGCTCCGAGAAAAGAGCTGACAGCTAGGCCTAAAGAGACCATGAACTTCGCAGCCTGGAGGACTACGGTCTCGTTGATATCGCACTGCAGTCATTCGGCATTAGACCTTTCATGCTCAACCTGATGTGGAGATCCTAGAGTGGAACCGACATGATAGGCATTCCAAGCTGTTAGACAATAGACTATGAGTCACTTGTTGTGGAGGAAGAGTCACTACGCGTCTCACTGTTATAACCCAGTACTAAAATGACAGAGGTAAGCAGAAGGACTACGAAGCAGAGTGTAAGTGCTACCTGGCAGCCTTGCCACGCCGTCGTCAAGAGCCTGTACGGCGGGAGGCCCCTAGAAAGAAGCGTCCAGGCGCTCAAGAGAGACGCAAGGAGCAGCACAAAGGAGCCCATGAGTGCGGCGGAAGAGGGTTTGGAGGCAAGGCCTAGCGGGCCGTCAGTACAGCGCATGCTCGGTGAATATATATGCGGGGATGATGGCAGCACCTCCAAGGATGCTTCCATGGTAGCCGAGCAGGCGCCTCGAAGTCTGAGCATCGGACGGGGCAGGGCCGAGCGCATGACGATGATAGACCTTGTGATGCGCCGTTTGGGCAATTTGAGGCTGTGAGGAAGGTCCTGTGAGGTAACGAGCATCAGCGCTGCAGTTCGGCGAACGAAGCAACAGAGTGGCGAAGCGGCGTGACCGCGAGAGACATACGGTGAGGTGTCATGGGATGGACCTGCGGTGGATCTGGCCGTGTGCAGGTGGCGGAAGAGGAACAGGAAGAGGGAGCACAGACGGAGACCAGACCGTCTGGGCAGAGGCAATGGTCATGGAAGAGAGAAAAGAGGGCTGCATCCGTTCTTCCTCGCGTCCGCTCCCCGTCCCCGTGACCAGCGCTCGCCCGGGAGTTATAGCGCGCTTGCCTCTCTTCGCCTGCTTACCGAAGGGAATCATCGCAGCACTCCGCCGCTTTCTAGCTGGCCGGATTATGCGGTATGTCGTTGCAAGCGATGCAGAGATTGAAGTGAGCGAGGCGCAGTAGTTTTACAAGCTATGGTCGCAGCACCCGGCAATCCTTCTGGCTCAATATGGAAGGCCAACTCCCTGATTGGGTGACTTTACAGCGCAGCCAGCCCTGCGCTCAATCGATACCCCCAGTTTACAGCAGATTTGCCACACGCTGCCGAAGATCACTCCCATCCCAAGGTTGAAAATCATGAACATTGCAAGATCGCCACAAACGTATACGCCATTCCGCAGCCTGGATCCTGGCCCTTGCAGGATAGTCATAGGATCCTCATTCCCATCACTCAACGCTGGCCGTAAGACCTTGTTTCGTACTTGCCTGTGATCATGCCCCATTTACTTAGCTCCATATACGCCAACAAACACAGGTGCTCTACTCACCAACACCGACGATGATGTTCGCGGGCTCCTGCGGCTTGCCCTTGAAGTAGTTCTCTAGGATTTGCTTGGTTCCCACAGCGTACCGCTGCTGCGCATCCAACGTCGTGCCAGAGTAGTGCGGCACCATCCCGTTTCCGCCTCCATACTTGTTCTTCATGTACCGCCACGGGTGCTCCTTGGGAGCAGGCTGCACATTCCACACGTCGCCGGCGTAGCCGTTGAGCTGCCCGGACTTGAGCGCGGCAGCGACGTCCTCTGCGTTGCAGATCGCGCCGCGTGCCGTGTTCACGAGCCATGCACCCTTCTTGAAGTGCTTCAACAGGTCCGCGTTGATCAGGTTACGTGTCCCCTCGTGCAGAGGTGCGTTGATGGTCAGCACATCAAGCTTGTAGAAGGTGAGTGCTTGTCCCTTCCACTGGCGCGCAACGGCGCTTACCTGCGAGACGAAGTCCTTGAGGTCTTCAACACGACGCACACCGACCTTCTTCGCGGCCTCTGTTCGTTGAAGATCAGTGCAAGGAAATTGATGCACTAAGACACATATACGCACCCTCAGGAAGGGGGTTATAGTCGTAGTACAGGAGCTCCTTGGGATTGAACGGCCTCAGGCGCTCGAGCACACGGTAGCCGATCCGGCCCGCGCCTAGCGTGCCGATGACCTTGCCTTCAAGGTCGTACGCATTGCGTGCGATATCGGAGACCTGCCAGTCACCACGCTCGATCATCTACGTGACCATAATACGACCGTGTCTCAGCAATCTCAAGGTTTGGGGAATGATGGAGAGTAGGATCCGGCACCTCGTGAGCAGGGACGAAGTTTCGGACGAGCAGGAGAATGCTCATGACGACGTGCTCCGCGACGGAGACGACATTCGAGCCGGTGACTTCGAGCACTTGGATCTTGTGGTCGACCGCCGCGTTCAGGTCGATGTGGTCAGAACCGACACCAGCCGTGACACAAAGCTTGAGGTTCGGCGCTTTCTCGATGAGGTCGCGCGTGAGGTAGCCGGGGTGGAAGGGCGTTGTAATGAGCACCTCGGCGTCCTTGAGGTGCCTCTGGAACGCGCTGTTCGGGCCTTCTTTGTCGTCCGTGACCTAAACGCCAGAGACGACCATGACTAAAAGGTATGACTCGTACAAGATGCGCAGAGCGGCATACAATGTATTCATGACCTTGAGACTCGAGCCAGTCGCGGATGCCGAGCTGGTTCTCGACGGCACCGAGCAGGCGAGGCTCTTGCCTGGCAGCTTCGCCGCCCCTGTAGAGGACAGCAAGAATCTGCATGTACGGAGAGTGAGCGCTGGACATGCATGCGTCGACGAGCTTCTCGCCTTCATGCCCGCAGAGCTGTTGTGGTTGACGGTGGGGGCAAGCGTGCGACTGTTGAGCATCTTTGCCGAGGAGGCAAAGTGGCGCTTGAACGCAGAGGCAGAGGCGGTGAGAACAGACATAGTTGTCTACTGCTAGTGGTTGTGCACGAGGAGACTGTAATTCGATGCGGGGGCGGGGCGGGGGGATGCGGAGAACAGCCCTTGTCAATGTGGAAAACGCAGCCTCGACCACAACGGGGGTCTTATATGCGAGCGTCGTCCCCTGGATAACCCATCTGCATACCCGAACTGCTGGCCATGTCCGCCCGAGTATGCGCAGGTGCGATCGTGGATGCACGATTGCAGGCAGACGGCCGGTGACTGAGAGATCGTCAGGGGTTTCCGGGAATACGCGAGGGCGCCTTGAACATGGGTGTGTGAAGCCCGTACCCGTGAGGCACGGTCATGCATCGGCGTGTGCGTGCTTGTTTCTCCTCGGAGAACGCGTGACGCTTGATGTATCGAACTGTGTCGGTTCCCTCAGGGAGAAGCGACTTGGCGAGGAGAGACAATAGCGCCGGCAAGAGATTCGAGACGTCCCGGGGTGCTACGAGGTGGCGGGCCGGGAGCCATCCAAGGTATCTGCGGAGTTAACGATTGTCAGCCACAGAATTGCGAACGACATCAACCCGCACGGACTGGCGAACGCGGTGATGCTTGTGGCGGTTTATAGGGGTCTGAGTTGAAGCCGGTAGTAGCCGGGTGAGGGCTTCCTCCCACTGGCATCATCTGATGGACTTTGTTCACAGTAATATGGTCGCTATACGGGACGTCTAGCATGTCCGCCTTTGACGTCGAATATTGAATCTCGAGTGCGTGATCGCTGCATTCTCGACGTGTGATGCCACAATACCCAGGCCATAATGACTCTCTCGCTGAAGTTGAAGTCACTCGCTGCAGGACAATATTTCTGCCAGCCAGCTAGGTGTATCAAATGGGGGGGAAGGGGGCAATCTGGGACCGCACATCTCGTGACGGCCTGCGTGGTGGTTGTCAAGAAAGTCCTGTGCAGTGTGCACGAAAGCTTCAGCCCGAGACCGTCAATGACCGGCGGCCATTGACACCGGCACGGCTGCTCCGAGTCGGCACTGTCGACGCGACGGGACGGGTGCCGGGAGCGCTAGATACGCGTTATGTCACGCGACACCGAGCCCAGAGACGAGTCACGCCCATTCCCCGAGTCGTTCCGCGCCCGATCTTTCCCGTGCTGCTGCCGCTGCCCGTTTACCCAAAAAATGACTCATACAGGACGCATTAGCGGTGTCCATATTGACGACCACGAGCCTGAGATTCCTCAGGACAACAAGGTCTATTGACAATCCATGATGCCAAAATCATTCAAGCAACATCGCTCACAGTACCTGCCCGAGGCATACCCCAATAGCCACTCCCAGACATCCTGCCAACATCCACCATCGTATCCATTGATAGTCTCCTCGAGGCGGGCGAGGTGGTATACCAAAGCAGAATCTGAAGACCGTGCCAACCGTGCCAATCGTGTAGTCCACCTCTTGTCCGAACGCTACGCGGCGCAGCATAATATTATACCAGCTCACCTCCTGTCCGGCATTGACGATGCGCGGCCATTGCAACGGCACCAGCGACCACAGGAACGTGAGTATGTGGCAGAAGAGACGTTCCAGGCCTCGCCAAGACAGGTACGATGGCGGAGGGATCCCGAGACCGCCTACCTCGAGTTGTCGCGGTGGTTCCATCAGAAAGGAGTCTTTCTCGCCAGCGGCACGCTTTTGTAGCGAAGCATATAGCTTCACCGGAAGAAGAGGATGCAGGATCGACAGACGGCCGAGCCCAAGCAGGTCCGCGTGAGAGTTAGCGAGGATGGACACCATCCGGGGCAGTGTATTGATCCCGCCAGTCAAGCAGATGAGCGGACGTGGTCGTTTGTTCCCAGGCGAGCTCTCAGAAAGGATCTCGATGCTACGCTGCGCGAAGGACTCAAAGACAACCTGCCGAGGCGATTTGAACTGCCTGGTGGTGTCGATGAATTCTGGTGCATGCTGTCAATGGGGGTTATACGTCTCTGAGATGCATGCACTTACGAGGATCCTCATAGTCGCCGCCAGTAACCTCTATGTAATCTAGGAGCCCCCAGCTCCCAATTTCACGTACGTGATCGAGGGCACGATCTTGCTGTGGTGTAGCGGCATCTCGAACATAGTCGGCCGCATTGAGCTTCACGCCGACCACGAAGTCCTCCGGTACGATGCCCGGCGCTCGAATAGCATAGACAATTTCGCGCAAGAGGCGCAGAGGATCACGGTGCGCAGAATACTCGTCCGTCCGGACGTTGCACTTATACAAACGTCAGGAGAGTCGGATATCACACGGCGACTGTGGCATACCTTTGGTGAGATGAACTGCGTAAGGAGGTCTGTGCTGCGGCTTTAGAAAGGACTGTTGGAGAAGGGAAGTCAAGGAAGCCCTCACATCCATGCCCCGCGTGTACCTGCACCCCATCGAAGCCGCTCTTAGCCGCAACTTGGGCTCCACGGACGAACGCAGCGATGACGGCCTTGATGTCGTCCTTCGTCATCTCGCGCGGCACCTGGTGCGTGATATGGTGGAGGAAGCGCGAGAACCAGTCGTCTCTGCCGCCGTGACCCGCGCCTAAGCGGATTGGGCTGGGTGCTAGCGGTGGCTCGAATGGTTTCCGTCCACCGATGATGTTGAGCGACTGCCGCCCTGAGTGCGACAGCTGCAGGATGGCCAGGGTCCGGGTCTGTGGAGAGGGCGAGGACCCATGCGGGCTTGAGTCGGGAATTGAACTCGAAGCCGTGCTGGTCACCGCAGAACCTGAATGTATTACGTCGGCGAGACGACGCCATGGCGCAAGTGTCTCGGGGGTGACGGACTCCGGAATGACCATGTCGCGCCCTAGAGAAATGTGACGTTTGTCGACCTGCACGTTGCCAGTGACGATCATGCCCCAGCCGCCGGCAGCCCATCTGGAGTAGAGTGCGAAGTGGCCCTCGTGTGGAGGGCCGCCGAGGAGGGATGCGAAGTGTTCATATAGAGGCGCCTGTGGGAGGCAGGTCAGCTTGGTTTGATTGGGCGGTCAAAGTTGGCAATGAGGGCAAGTGGGCGCAACATGCTGGGCGGTGATGTTGTCGAGATTCGAGGGACGACTGAACACCAGCGCCAGAACGGCAGCACGGATAGACCTCTTCTGAAGCGATCTCGCCGAGCTACAAAGAGCGAACCTACCTTCACCAATCTGTTCGGTACTACGCGTCCGCATGGGAGAGTGACTGGAGTAAAGGTCTTGTATGCGTGGTCCAAGAGCGGCGCATCGTCGTGCTGCGCGTCGTCGTCGTCACGCTTTGACATCCGTGAATGGCCAGAATGGGGTCCCGTTCCACCTGAAGCTCCTCCCAATCGTTATCCCGCTGTTAGGATTCACAACGACGGCCGTCACGACAGAGTGTCGCAAGCAAAGGCAACTTGGGGTTCGCTGTTGACGTGTTAGTTTCCCCCCTGCATGCCAGTCTGCTGTACGCCGGCCGCGCGCCCGATCCGCCCGAGCCCGATATCAGAGCATGAGCAGCGCGCTTCCGGTCATGCAGAGGACTGTACACGATACTCCTTCTCCACACTGGCAGGACATCCGAAGTTCTGAAAACGCAGAAAGGTTGACATCGTTTCTGTAGGGTGCTGAACTGCGCCCACATGTGCTCCTCGTTGTGTGATGACATTGTAGAGCGGGTGTTGTAGTCTCCGAGAAACTCGTGACTTGGAATGCTCAACTCAGCTAACGAATATTGATTCTCCGATGACGGTGCAGAAACTGCTGCTCAACGGACGCCCAGTGGCCTTGCACCCGTCCGTCACCCGCCCGTCTGTTTGCGCGTTGCGTTCCTTTTGCCACAATGAAGCTAGTAAGGTGAGTTAACTGACCCTTACGCCGGGAATGTGTACTGTACACGCGAGAACCACGAGAGCTCACGTACTCGAAATATCCAGGTTTTTGATGAAACTCAACAATGAGACGGTCACTATCGAGCTCAAGAACGGGTCTGTGATCCACGGAACGATAACGGGTGCGTGCTCCTGGTTCTGATTAATGGCCGTACACCGCTGAATGCGCATCGTGCGCTGTCCAGGCGTGGACATGCAAATGAACACTCATCTCAAAACCGTCAAAATGACTGCCCGCAACCGTGAACCTACCTCTCTCGACAGCCTTTCCATTCGCGGAAACAACATCCGCTATTTTGTCCTTCCCGACGCCCTCCCATTGGATACCCTTCTTGTAGACGACGCGCCCAAGCCAAAAAACAAGAAGAAAGACGACGCGCGGGGGCGTGGGCGCGGGCGGGGGGATCGTGCACGCGGTCGTGGCCGGGGACGGGGACGAGGCAGAGGATTCTAGGGCAGCCAGTGCGCCTCTGGCGGGATGCTGCTCAAATCTGGCGAGATGCTACCGCTTCGGCGAACTTTTGGGCTGGGAAGGACGGTCTGCGTCGCTTCGCATGCATCTTACCCGCCCAGTGTATTATAGCTGGCCGGTCGCTGTATGACCATTTGCTCGTTCCGCTCTGTAGTGTCCGTCTATCGCTCTTTCGCATCTGTACATCTCCCGTGCCCCAAGCCCATTCGCTTGATCTGGGGAGTTGTGCGTCTTCCTACCAATGCTGCCAAAATGGGAACGTAAGACCGATAACATGTGTTGGTCGGAATCTTGCGGCCAGTCTGACTCGCGGGTCTCGCAGTGTCGCCTCGCACTATACCTCTACCTCCGACAGAGACCTCTTCATCTGCTGGGTGTTTCCACTTCCTTGGCTATCGGTGGCTCCTTCGCGCGTTTGGACCTTGGAAATGTCATTGGTCTACACTTTACCAAGATACGGAGAGCTGAGGGCTGTCTCTCCCCGACTAATCCTCATGCGCGTTGGATTCCCGGTGCAGTCTGCATCAGCTGGGCGGGACAGACACTTTTGCAGTACAATTTGACAGAGGAAGGAGGAATCCTATTCCTCGATGCAGAGGCCAGTCGTCGCGGCATTGTCTTCAAACCGACTGGGCTCGAAGTTCCATCCCCGTGCGATCCAGAGGGCACATATCGGTCCATACCTCCTTGTGACAGGTAAGTCGATGTCGGCGATTCTTGCATTCTTTGGCAAACTGGGGGCGCAAAGGTGGTCGCGAGCTACGTCTGTTCCCCTGGGTATATGCTGTGAGAAATCAAGTCGAGACTGTATCGATAGCGAGCTTGAAAGGCCTGGGTCGCTACGCCGCGCGTGGTCCGTAGCTGAGTGGCAGCAACCCAGCTCAAGGGAGCTCCGGAGACAATCGACAAGCAATCGCTGCATAGGACTCCATTACTATGGTCCCGCGGGATTGTGTGTGTCATGACACCGTGCTTATATTGCTGAGCAGTGGCATATCGAATCCGTCGACTTGCAACTGGTCCCTTTGCATTCACACTGCATTATTGCCCATGGTCGGATTGACCTTGACAGCAGAATGAGAAACCCTAAACGTTCAAGTGCTCCTGCCGTCGATGCCTACTTGATATTCGGTCTCGTGTTCCCTGAACACAATTTCGCTTTTGGCTATTCATCCACCTCGAAGTTCTGAAGGCTGAATAATCTACGACGACCCTAACCAGATTATTTCCCATCCCCACCACCAGCTTTCAGTGGGCTGCAAGCTTGGGTCGATGTCACCGAGGAAATGCACGTGACTAAGAAGTACGCGAGCCACACGAGTGAACAGCGCCTTCGCGGTGCGGCGCCACGGGCTAAATGCCCTTCGCTTCCAATCCAAGGCTTTAGACCCTCCGGTGGCTAAGTCACACCTCTTCATCTGCCATATCACACCGTTCAACATCATGGTTGCAAGAAGTTCGAAGAAGCGCGCCAAATATACGTATGCGGAACGTGAGTGGATTTGCTCATGAACCTCGGACAACACTCAGCCGTTTGTGATCAGGCGTGCTGGGTGCACTCTCCGACATTCAGAGGGAACATCGCAAGCATGCGGTTCATATGGCGACCCTTCGTGCTCATGGTAAAGCTCAGTCGTAATCGTCTTATAGGTAGTCGCGCTCACACCGCAATACTCCATGTGCAGTGCGCAAGATGGCGGACGCGCGCAAGGATAGGATTGGCCCTCAATGGTCGCAATGGGTATCTCGGACAGTGAATAGGCTGGTGCGTGCGAAGACCATCCGTGCTTCTACGGACGTTGATGGCGGGAAAGGCCGACGACGGTATCTTGGACACCTCTGACTCTCATGGCAACGTAACTTTCACGCCGGATGCGAAGAAGACGTACGTCTGTGAGAGTTCAATATCCATGAGGTCATAACCTAAGGCAAGCTGCAGAATAATCAGGATGCGCCGCGAGTCTATGAATCCTGGAATGGCTCTTTCGCCTGGACTGGAACGCAAAATATGGAGAAATGTGACCAGGAAGTTTCATGGAGTTGGTCAAAAACGTTCTAGGCAAAGCTTGTCAGCAGTCCATACGTCTGCGGTTGACGACGATGACTGGGTTGACTCGGATGCGCCGCCGAGGAAGCGACGGGCTCATCATTCACTGTCCAGCATGACGAACGTCGAGGTACGGTGGCGCGTTCGTCAAGGGATCATCCTCCTGCTGAGAGAGCAAACCCACAGCTGGAAAGTAAGCTAAGTGCTGCTTTCAAAGAACTGTATGACGCGCAAGGGTCGAGACCGGTCAACACGGAAGAGCTTTCGATGCTCCGTGAACTTCTTGCCGATCGAGAGAAGGATATTGCTGCGCTGCGCGAAGAGCTTGCCAATCTCAAGGACCGGCCGCCGATTGTGGACTCCCCAGTTACCGTCGGCACGTCGACGGCACTACTCAATCTTCCATGGTACGTAGACCGCCCGGGCCGAGAGTTCGTAGTCTTTTTCAAGCAAATGCTCATACCGAAATGGGTGCATAGGGCAAATTCACTGTTACCGTCGTCTCAGCGTGTACGGACGGGTTCCTATTCCCATCTATTAGCGATTGGCGATATGAGGACGCCGCCAGGCTCGCTCGTCTTTGAAGCCTCGAAGCAGCCCACGTCAGTAGCAAGCAGCGCTGGATCACAAGGCAGCGAGCTCCAGGAGCTGAACCCTGACATGGAGAAGGTGTCATCCCCGGCTTTGCCGGAGGTCAGCGAGGAAGTCTTCTCTCGCCCTCCACCCACCCTTGGCTTGGTAACACCACTGTCGTCACCGTTGTTCCCAGATCAAGAGGAGCTCGACACAGGTGTCCACGCGGCGAGTCTCTCCCACGAGTCTGAAGCATCTGATGCTCTCAGTGAGGTAAACTCATAGATCTCATCGGAAAGAACACGGGCTCATGAAATTTGAATTGCAGATCTCTGCGCTCAATAACCAGCTCGAGGCTCAGTCCGCCGAAGTTAAGCGTCTTCGGGACGAGCGCTTGCTGTTGTTGACGGAGTGCGACGGGTCGCGTGCCTTCGTTACCGATCGTGACGAGCATGTGCAGGTCCCAAAGTCGAACGTATGCTCAGGCTTCTCTGAAAGCCTTCCCGGAGGGGCAGAGCTCGAGCAAACCTTGACTAGGGAAAAAGAACGACACCGTGAAACCCAGAACGCTTTGGAAGCCTCACAGTCCTCCCTTGCATCGGAGCAGCAGCGTAGCTTGGCCTTTGAGAAGGGAATAGCAGAGCTACGACAAGAGAATGACGACCTCAGGGAACAAGTTCGCTCCCTCGGCGTTCATTCCGACGGCTTGGTGAAGGAGCTCGAGGTGGCTCAGTGCAACGTATCCGCATGGCGCGTTGCCCACCAGGAGAGCGAGGAGAAGCTCAAGAAGACTACCGTCGAACTAGCCAATGTCAAGCAACAGTTACGCTCTGCGCAAGAAGAGACCCAGACTAGCCGGAAGGCATTGGAGCGGTCAGGGGCACTACTTGTCGAACGTACTGCTGACTTCGAGCGGACACTGGCCGTCCTAGCCAGCGTACAGGGTGAGCTAGCTTGTGCGAAGCTTGCGCTGGACACCAGCCATACTTCCGAGCTCACTCTGTCCGCGCGCGTCGCCGAGTTGGAGCTCAGCCTGCAGGAAGCACAGGAGCGAACTCGTTCTCTCACAGATGCGAAGTCCGTTCTGGAACGAGCTTCAGATGACTTGCATGGCACTGTCGAACAACTTCACAAGGAGCTAGCGCATGCCAAGGTCCAATTAGAGGCTGTCCGGGAAGAGGCGGGGCGATCGCAAGACGTGATCTCCGCCCTGCGAGCGTCACAGGCCCGGGCTGCACAAGAGGCAGATGCCTTGAAAACGACCGCCTCTGGGCTTGAGTCGACTGTCAATAGCTTGCGCTCTCAACTGGAAGACGCTGCCGCTCAGAGGGCGGATCTACGTCGAAGCCTCGAGATGGAGCAGGCCTCTCGTACCCTGGCGAAGTCCGAAGTAGCCTCTTCCAGGGCGGCTTGCGACGCACTGTCGTCCGACCTCGCCGACAAGACCGCACGGCTATCGGCCACTGCGGAACAGCTCTCTACGCTCCGACATGCCCAGAGCAAGCTCTTGAGTGAGCTCGAGGCAGTCAAGGAACAACGCGCCGAAGAACTTGCCATCCATGCCACCGAGAAAGTGAACTTGGAGGTTGCCCTTGAGACTGCACAAGCGACTGCCAAGGATATGAAGGACCGTCTAGATGCTCTTCGGCTTTCCGACATCCTGCAGGATTTGGCGTCAGTCGTCGCCGAGAAGGATCAGCTGTGTGCTGAGCTTCAGGAGGCACATCGACATTCCGCAGAACTGGAAGCGGATCTCAGGATTGCGCGCCATGATGTTGAACAGGCTGAGGAGGAGATTGACGAATTGAGACGGGCGAAGGCCGAGGATGAGGCAAGCATCCAGAACCTCAAAGCTGGCCTAGCGAGATTGCGACAACTTCAGCTGGACGCTTTGAGCGAAGTCGACAGCAAGGTGGGTCAGATGATTCGTGCTTGCACATATGAGGTTGACGTCTGTTCTGGAGATGGTCTCCGCGCACTCCGCTCCAACCCCCGGCAGCCGTCGTCGCAGTAGCATCGCACCTCACTTGAACCCAGACACTCGGCGATGACTGCCATGGAGGCGCTCATGAGGATGATCCGTAGTAGGCTTGCCAGATGCGATAGTCCATTTATTCTACGTGACTTTCAACTCTCGTGGATGGGATATCGGAAATCATATGCATGTACTGATCTATGCTACATTATACGAACGCGTTCTAGGATTTCGTGAGGAGGACTATGCTCCACAAAGGCCGGACCTACTTCGTGACTATGACGGAATAGGCTGAGAGCCTGAGCTAGCCAGACTGGGATTGCGTCTCCAAAGTTACCTTGACGATAATCGCTGCTTCGCGGGATACTCTGAGCAGACTGGCGACGATCTCCGACATCGCCAGGCCATGCGTACGATGGACTGCAGTCCATACCCGGTGATAACGGCATGCAGAATCTACCTCCTAGAGATTACGGAGGGAAAACCATGTCAGGCCGTTCTGCCTTCACGGTCAGATCGTAGAAGCACAGGAACTCACCATGACAATCCTGCCTCGAGACCACGTTGCTGCGTGGGCCATGGAACATGCACCGTATTTCAACACGACAACGTCTGCGACAGGAGGCTGACCTGTTCACTCACAGGTCCGCGCCTTCACGCCAGAATCTTCCGAAAGAGACGTTGTGCGTACAGCGACGGCCTTTGTTGCGGATACTTGGGCTTATGTACGCCGGGAAACACAGCCCATAAAAGTGGGGATGATTCTTCCGCACGATCCGTAGCACTCACTGGCACCGCCGATGTTCCGTTTGCCTACACACCTCGAGTCCCTTGTTCCGCCGCCGAAGGATCAGGTTCCCCAGACACAGCCGTGGAGAGGCGTTTTCGACCTGCCGGCGTCATCTCCGCACTCATTAGCGCGACCGCGTGAAATCCACGTCACTGCCGCAGAGACGGAGAATGATAAGTAGGTATTACCTCGGATCGAGCATGAGACTTCTGCTCACGTTTTTCCTGGACAAGTAGTCAGCAGGAATCATGGCCGAGGCGCTTCCAGCTCCAGATAATCTATCGCAGTGGCATATTGCGGGACGTGCACGCTTGGCTCGCGCAGCTGGCTGAGGCAGGGCAGCTTTCGCGCTGCATGCTCATGCCCGATAGGCTACCGGACGTTGGCGTCTCGCAACAGAACAAAGCTTCATTCGAGTCCTTTGCTCGGCAACTGTTCGAAGAAGGAATCGTGAGTAACAGCAATCCCATGAGGTTACGCAGTGCGGACTGAACTGCTGCTCCCGACGAGGTCGCGATCGCTCCCTGGAGTGCGACTGAGCCGTCTCGTCCGGGGGGAATCCTGTTATACCCTACTTCGACCACCCATGCGCTTCTCGTCGGAATCGTCTTCCTAAACATGCATTTCCCAGACTTTATTTCAGGACCTGGTCCGCACATCCCGACGGCGGGGCCTTCGAGAATGCACCCTGGACATCTGCTTCCCCGTCATCAACCCTTCCAACCAGTCGCCCAGCACTCACCATATGATCCTGCGCCTCCAAATATCTCTTCTGCATCGCGGTACGGACAGAGCGGGTTCGATGCTTCGCGAGGCGGAAGGCCGGGGCGATCCAGTGGTTGAATGCGCAGAAGCTCTCACAGGACGCCTTGGTACTCAGTGCCGTTCAACCTTCGGTTTGAGTTGCTTCCTTCGATCTAACGACCACCTTAATCATGGCAGGTTCCCATCACTCGACCCTACTTCATCATTCACGTCTGTGTATCCATGTTCCGTTCTACACCCTTCAATGTATCATCAAGTACTAGTTTCCTTTTTGAGATAGGGACTCGGCGACTCTTTCGCTGTTTGGCCACTCCGGCTTTGTCGAACGCTTTGTAACCTTGTATCGTTAGGATCGATCTACGTTCACTTCGTAGCTTTGTTGCGCGCTACGTAACACAATCTATACAGACTCTCGGGAATGCAATCGAATCAAGTAGGGTGAAGAGGCTGACTAGCTGACGTACAGTACATACTGCATTTCCGGGGACTCCGCCGGACCACCCATCCAATACTGGATCACGCTGTCTAGAATCTGACCACCCGCCGCTTCTTAAGGGGTGTCCCAGGTACGACGTCTCCAGATCCGACCTGACGTGGTCGCTTCAATGACAGAGAACCCTCGCCGCCGCTGTTCTCCTTTCCCGCGTCCAACTCTTCTACGTGTTCGGACCCATCCTCCTCATCCTCATGCTGATCGTCGACGTCGTTCCCCGATGTCAGCTTGAATTTGCCCTTGCCAATCTTCGCACGGTCGCGTTTCGAATGGGTACGTCGTGACTTCTTGGGCGAGGGATGGAACGGACGATCGTTCTTGATGGCCCACTCGAGTTCGATTATTCTACGTCCCCAATCCAATTTTGGCGTCGTGAACAAGGGCGGTGTGGCGTCCGCGATTGTACCCAGCATCGACATGTGGTGATATGAGATGGGATACCAAGGATATGCGGCACGTCATGGAGGGACGCACAATGAACAAGGAATGGGATTAGTCAGCGACGTGCTTCATGAGACACCACGCAGGTGAACACATTTGCAACGAAAAGTATCCACCTCTCTTTCAGCTTGACATTATCTGGGACATATGCTTCGGCTTTGCGGTATAACTCCAATGCGACTTGAAGGTTATTCCTGTGGTGAGAAGACTGAGTTAGCCGTCATTGACATCGAGAGTTCGAGACCCACTTCTGCGTATGAGCGCGGGCAAGAGCGACATATGCTCGGCCCGTCTTCTTCCGAGAGACAGGCGAGAGGACGTCCGCAAGATGAGACTCCTTGTTGCCTCGCTCACTGGAACTGGATGTCACTCCTTGGAGGAAGGACAGCGTATGTACCATTAACGTACAATTTGCTCTCAAGCTCTTCAAGGCGCTGCTTCAGCTCTTCATCGTGGCTCTGGCGTTGCTTGAGCAGAGGCGTGAGCAGTCCAGGAGGGAGAGATTGCGACGAAGATGCATGAGAATCCTGCATGCTCATGCTTTGACTCCTCGAGGCCGCGCTCGCGGCTTCTTCCTCTTCAAGGCGCTGCTTCTCACGTTCATTGAGGCGGCGCGCAACTTCAACTTCGACCGCCTTCGCGATCTGCGAGCCACATTTATCCTCCGTTTCGCGGGATGCACAAGAGTCACATACCCTAGCGTTGATCTCCTCCTCGGTGAGATGCGCAGGGATGACGGAGGGACTGGCCTCCGTCTTCTTATCTTTGATCTCGACTGCAGACGGTAGACTGGAAGACGCAAGAGAGACGCGATGACTAGGGGGCATTATGTTGGAGATACGTGGAACGCGAGACGGACGAGGAGCAGGAAGGCGGGTAACCTGTGCGGATACGGGTATCGAATGAGCCGAGACTGACATGGCTGACTGGCCCGGCAAAAAGGAAGGAAGCGCAGTGGCGTTGGCTGAAAGCCGGATGTGAGTAGCCCGGCAGTGGGATTGCCGCGGAAGGAGTCTACCTTGTTGATTGACGACAGGCTTATTCTGTATGTTTTTCGTGCGTACAGCAAAGCTGCGCATCATCGATGAGCATTAGTAACAACAACAGTTCGCCAGTTCGCCAGCTCACTTCAAGGTATTAAGGGTATCTTGCCGGAACTTGATGCCGGGGGCGAGATTGCAGATAAGGAGACCCACAGCGTTGCCGCCAAGGGCATCCTGTAGTATGCGAGTGAGCTTAGAGTTGCGATACGGAATACGGCTCTGCAAATACAGATCAGTAAGAAGCGAGAACGAGCGCCCGATCATACATACAGTTCCTTGGTTGAGTGCATGGACGACTTGGCCAAGGACACTCAGTGACTTGTTGATCGCCGCAGACTCAGCTATTCGAGTTAAGTCATTTCCAGTGAGCTGAATTAACGATGAGCACTAGATGCGCAGAGTTGGCATCACGTTACGAACCTTGTTGTTCTCAGAGCCAGCGAGGTCGACAAGATTGAGTTTTCCGGTCAGAGCTGAAGAGCTGATCAGCCCGAAACGGTGAGTCAAGTGAAACATGCATACTCAAGTTTGTTGTAGGATCAACAATGGTGATATAGAGAGTGAGGATAGCATGAGAGCGAGAGGAGACAGCGTTGAGGTTGGTCGAGCCCACAGAGCGTTGTTTGTTTGCTCGCCTGAACGCAATGAACAGTTGAGCAGAGGATGAGAGGACCAGACCTACCAAAAGGCACGGTCAAAGTCACCGATGGTCTCGAGGGGGAGAACGGAAAGGTTGGCGACGAAGACTTGACCATTTTCATTCTCGCGCACGGGCAGTTTGACAGCCTGAGTAGTGTTTCAGTGTTCGTGACTGAGAACAGAGACATGGAGCAAGCACCATCTCTCTATCGACCAGAAGGTCATAGACTTCATCCTTGTATATCTCCATGTACGAAACGGCAAGAGAGGCGCGGCTGCTTCCAGAGGTTTGCCTGCCGAAGATTTCCTAAACCCATATAAGCGATATGCATCGTTATCGACACGAAGTATCCACCTCGACGGCACGGGGAATTATGCCCGGCTGCTGTTTGGTGCCTTGCATGGTATGAGTCTTTCCGGACGAGGTGACGCCGTAGGCAAAGATGGTCACAGTCTGTATAGGGCGAGGTGTCCTTGGTAAAATAAGGAGGTGAAGTCTGGTTGAGAAGAGCATACCATCCCAGAGAAGGCGAGATCAATGAGCGGTCGGACGTCTCGCTGAAATATCTCGTCTTGAGTGGACGATTCATCGTAGCAAGAAGAAAAACTGGGAATCGTAAGTGACGGCGTTCGTACGGCAGCTTTCGAGTGGAGACACTCACGGATAATTGAAGGTCTGCGAGGGATCTCGAGGGTTGTCGACGACAATTGAAGAACCAGACTCTGAGCGGAGAACGCGGATGGCATTATCATGCTGCTCGCCTGGGATGGGTGGGCGCAGTCGAGCTGCAATCCTGACGCGGGAATAGGACATCAGGTACGGCTTAATTACACGTCGTAGTTGTCGCGGTTCGCGGAGGGTGGTCGCAGCCTAATCAAGACAGAACTAGGCAGGGTGGGTATTGGCTGCTTGTGTGGGGTATAGAGAAACACACGACTGATCTCTATGTCCGAATCCAACGTTGAGTGTGCGTACGCGACCCGCGACTCCAACCTTCTGGTCACCTGACCGCGTCACTATCACTAGTAGTACTGGGAAACTGCGGTTACATCGCAGAACAACCAGCCGTGGGATTCAGGTGGAAGTAATGCACCTGTGACAGACAAGTGGGTATTCACCAGAGTAATGAAAGTGGTGAAAAAGGGACAGCGCAATGCGACAGATTGCTCAGTGGAAATGCACGAAAGACAGTATATTTGGATTTCGCCGTGGATTGGCGTGCACGTGACCGGAGAACTTGCAGTATATCGTGCATGGCTTAAAGTTGTACTTCCTCACCGTGCTCATCTTGACGCCAATAGGTTCCAGGAGTTCAAGACGACGTCGAACTGAGCGTCCGACATCCGCATTGGTAAAACGGTGAGGATACTCACACGAACGTAAGTCGAGGGAAAGAGAAGAAGACGCGGTAATAAGCCAGTAAGCGGGAGCTATGTGCCGTCCCCTCTCCTGAGGCGATTGAACTTGGGCAGCATCTCTCGCAGATATTCTGCGTGCTTCCTGCGCAAGTCCATCTCCTGGACCTTTCCGCGGCCACTCCATACGCGGCGTTCTGCTGCCGGGCCATATATGACCGTGTGCTCGTCCAGCATTTCGTCCTCGGTGGGGACGACGAGAACGCCGGCGCCGATGACGCAGTAGGAGGACATACGAAGCGTATGGTGGACGCGTGCACGAGTACAGACGGTGTTGCAATTGCCGACGGTGGGAGATTCAACACCTACGAACGGTCAGTGAGCGGGTCGTAGAGTCGGGAGGCAACGGGGCTGAGCCTTGGTGTATGCAGCCCGCGAGGGAGAAGGAGATTACTCGTGGAGGAACTAGGTACATACGACAGCCGATCTCGAAGAGGTTGTCGTCTCCGATGCGCATAACTTCCTTCCGCCTGTGTAGGGGTGAGTACACCAACGACGGAGGTGAAGGGAAGGGCCAAGACAGACCTGTTGACGATGATAGCGCCTTCCTCGATAATGCATCCTGAACCGATGACAATGGGACCGGCGATGGCGAAGATGGTCGCTTTTGGGTGCACAATGGTACCTGCGCCTATGGTGATGTCCCCTTGAGTTCGACGTCCTGGCAGACGACCGCTTTTGAGTGAATCGTAAACTTGTCGCGTCTGCACAGTTGCAGTCAACATCGGAGAGAGAGTCAAGAGCGAGAGAAGTGCACTGTACATTGGCGGCATCGGTCTCGGTCTGGGTCGCTAGCTGCGGCGGTTGTGGCCAGAGACGTTGTGACAAAGTGCGCGTTTCTCACTGTGATTGTCCGCCTGAAATCAAGGTCAAAAGCCTGTGCGAGCCGTCCAGGCGAGCGCGTTCGCGACGGTGAGAGACAAAGGGAGCAATGAGCGAGCGAGCCTCGTGGCGGGGAAACTGAGTCGTGCACGATCAACTCGTCGACAAACACCGGCTGCATCGCCCAACGCTGCGCTCGCGCTTTCTCTCCCGTCCTCCTCCTCCTCTCTCCTCTCTCACACTTCCTCTTCTCTCTCTCTCGTCCTCGACCTCGACACCGTCCCCTGCCGAGCTCGCTGCTTCACTAGATACCCCCCGCCTCGGGCTCGTCGCCCTCGCTTGTCTCTTCCCGTCTGCTCGGTTGCTGTGTACATCTGCTTTCTCTTCGCACCTCTGTCTCTCTGTCCCCAACGCTCAGCCATGGCCTCCTCGTCGCCTGCTACTCCTCCTGGCCTCCAAGAGGCGACACGAAATTCGACCTTGCACTGGCAGGACGACCTTCAATCTCTCTTTCAACACGCGAAGGAGCGCTTCGCCGACGTCGTCTGGGAGCTCCAGAGCGACTCTGGTTCCGGAATAGAGGAGGTCTGGGGCCACAAAGGTCAGTCTCGTCCTCTCGTCGGTCCTTCCCGCACGCGACGTTCTCGTTCGCGTTGCTTGTATGTAACATGTCCTGCTCAAATCCTCGAAGCAGAGCAGAACCTGCGTCCATCTTGCACATACCATGTCATGATCGATGCGCTCCGATGATCGTGTTTGCTGACCGTCTTCCGTCTGTTTCGTGTCCTGCAGCTGTTGTCTACGCTCGTGCGCCGCCGACCTTCCAGGCCCGCTATTTCTCTTTCAAGCCTCCCCCGCCTGCGTCCCCGATCCCATATTCTTCTTCTCCGACGGGCACCCTTCCCGCCCAGTCTGCACTCTCCTTATCCCTTGGCGTCGACTATCCCTCTCCTTCCCGCTCGCCTTCTCCCGCTCCTTACCGTTCATCCTCTCCCACTCCCTCCACGCAACCAGGTGCACTCCTCCGTCTCCCTACCAATATCAACCCCACCCTCTTCTCAAACGAGCTCGAATACCTCTACACTGGAAAGGGCCTCGGTGAGGCCTTCGAGTTCCTTTTCGATACCGCGGACTCTACCGAGGATGGCAACGGTGAGGAGGCCAGACTGGACAAGCTCCGCAAGGACTTCGTCTTCATGTGGCGATCGCGCCTCTACTCCGACATTCGCATCGCCCTCACAGGCAACTTCTCCTCCTCCAACCACGAGAGCACCACCGCTGTCTTCTCCTCCCATCGCTTCATCCTCGTCTCCCGTGTTCCTTATTTCAATACCCAGCTTCTCCAGTGGGGCACCAAGTCCACTTCTAACGAGCCTCTGACCGTCACCCTTCCTAGCCCTCCATTCACCCCTGCCTCCCTCCACTTCACCCTCGGTTTCATCTACACTGGCACGCTCGTCTTCTCTCATCGTACGTTTGATCTCGACACCGCCTTCCACATCATGCGTTCCGCCACCTACCTCTCCCTAGACACCCTCTATGACGAGATTCAGGCTCGTATCGTCCAGGAGATGATGCACGGTCTCTTCCACGCTTTCCTCGAGTTCTCCGAGTACGAGGCCATCACGGGTGGCAAATGGGGTACCGGCGGCTGCCGTTGTCGCCAATGCGCCCGGCGCGCGCCTCGTGTGCTCGAGTTCTCCCTCCTCGAAGACGTGAAAAATCCGCACCTCGAGCGCGGCGCGCGACGTGCCCTCGTCGGTCTTTTCGGCGAGGGCTGGTGCACGTCCGAATTCGCCGCCCTCCCGCAGAAGACGCGCGACGCTCTCCTCAAGGGCCTAGGTAAGCGTACAACACCGATGAACGTCTTTCCGCTCCTACAGGCCGCGCACGTTGCTCTCAAGAAGCTCGATAACGTCATCGATTCCTGGGGAGACACCGTTCGGGAGATGATTCTTGCCGCGCGCAAGACGGTTGACGACGTGGCCTGCTCACAGGCGGCCGAATGTTTCGAACAGCCGGAGTGGCTCGAGATCATGGAGTCTGATGGTGTCCGGTTTGAGGACGGCGAGAAAGTCGAGATGTTCCTCGACTCTATGCGGAGAGGCCTGAACGAGAGGAATGCCGCGATGGCATACCAGGTACGTCTAAGAAGATCTTCATAAAACGGCCTTCCAACCTGAATTCGCTCCAACAGGCTCTTGTAGACTCTGTGCTTCTGCGACCACACCCCACTGATCCGGAAGCCGCAATGCTTTCGTCCACCTCTCATATTCGTGTACAAGTCGAACAGGCACGCATGGACATCATCCGCTACATTCGACGGCGTTGGGTCACCATCAGGCAAGAGGATGGCTTCGCTGGCCTCGCGCCGTGGGCAGCTCAGGAAATTGCTTCTGGTAGGCCTCCATCTCTGCAAATGGTGCATGTGCGGGTCACTGAGCCTCCTTTTAGAACTGGAGCTGAAGGATGAATCTGAGCTGTTCATGCCTATGACGCCGTCGGCGACGTCCCGAGGTGGCAAGCTCACCGTCCGAAACGGCCCCATCTCGAATGCCGAAGCATCCGACGCTGTGAGCCTACATTCCACTCTGAGCGTCGTTCCCAGTGGGCACCCCGGAGACCGGCCAAAGTCGTCCGCTGCGTCTGTCCGGTCAGTCGCTCGCAGCACGCACTCCACCGCAACGCGCGTTACTACGACCACGATTTCGCGACGGACACCGCTGTCTCCTGGTAACCTGCGTCCAGATTCCAAATTGACACCTGCGCACTCGACTCCGACGCCGTCAGTACGAGGCAGCGTTGCCGATGGGCAGCGTGCGAAATCTCCTCTTTCTCCCAGTTCTGCGTCCATGACTCGGAACAGCACGTCTACGGCCGGTGTACGGAAGTCGATCACGCCGTCCTTGCAGTCAAGTGTCGACAGAGTCCCCAGGCCGAAGTCCGTCGCTGCCTCTGTCAAGTCGACGCGCTCAACAAGCTCGACCATACGCAAAGTAGCCGCGGGCCCATCTACTCTCCGACCCCCTCCTCCCAATTCTAGACCTGCGTCGACCCTTTCTGCGTCGTCGACCAGCGAGAACTCAACGGCGTTCGAAACCGCGCGCTCGGAGCTCACACCAAGTAGCGTCGGGCGGACACGACGCGGATCCGCCGCTTCCTCTGTCTCGACGGTCAGCGTGCGAACTACAGGAACGTCGACACCCCGGACGCCTCGACGGCCGCCGTCCGTGGCGTCCAAAACGACGTCGTCCGTCAGCCGGCGGGTACCACCGTCTCCTGCGGAGTCTATGAAGCCCAGCCCTATGACGAAGCGGACCGCGTCTACCGCGTCGGTCCGTTCTACCATCTCAACCAAGTCCACCGCGACACGCACCTCCATCGCCCGGACTCCTTCCGGCACGCCACCTTCCAAACCGTCAACACCAGCAAAGGTGGGCGAGAAGCCTCTGCCTTTGGAACATGACGAAAATGGTGTCCCCGGAACAATCAAGGCTAAGCCAAAGTCTCCGCCATCCGTCTCCCACGAGAAGCAACCGAGCGCGGTATCTACGGCCAGCACGTCCACGCTCAAGCGGAAGAGCTCGTCGGATACTATCCGCGAATCTTCTGCGGAGAGCACGCAGAAGCTCCCGCGCGGCGCGACGCTCGAGATCGGCATTCCCTGCATCATCTCGTCGAAGAAGGCGCGCTTCCGCGCATACGCACGATATATCGGCGAGGTCGAAGGCGAGGTCGGCCCATGGGTCGGAGTCGAGGTGCCGCTGAACGACGCCTGGCCGGGCGACAAGCTCGATGGGCGCGACTGGCACGACGGCACGTGGGGTGGGATCCGCTACTTCGACATCGGCGCTGCGTCCGAGTGGGAGTTTGGTCAGGACACGACGGCACGGCGGAGGCGGAACGAGTGGCTGAGCACGCTGGGGAAGGACCCGAAGGGGAGCCTGAAGCGCGAGGGCGACCAACTGAGCATCGAACGTGCAAAGCGGTTGCGCAGCGTGTCCCCGGCCGTGTCGGACATGTCCACGTCGGAATCGAGAGGGCTGTTCGTCAGGCCTCAGCAAGTGCTGTACGTCATCGATGCTGTCGGGACTGACCTCTGAGCCTCGGTGACAACGGTTTATTTTTCGCCTATTGCGCTCAAATTCTGCTCGTTGATATGCTTTTGCTGTGTACTCCGCATGCTGCGCCTTTCATTCACTATACGAGTCGAACACCGAGGTTGTCAATCGGATACCACGGAATTTATTACCCTAAGAGATACACTCCTTTCCCTCTGCACGTGTTGCGGTCACCATTACGCTCCTTTAGTGGATAATCGTCGTATTCCTGTACTTGAAGGTTCATGCTTATTTACCGGCTCCGTCACCAAATCGCCCTGCGATAGTCGGACAGCCGGGCTGGCAAGTCTGAGTTCCGTGACATCCATTTCCTGGTATGAATCAATGGCACATGGCACAGTATCTACCCAACGCTATGCACGGACGGAAATACGATCAGTTGAGAGAAATCTCCTCCGTCTCGCCAACGTCATCATCTCCTAGGTCTTGCGCGACTGACCGTTCCTTCTCGACCGGCGGCGGCGGAGGAACTTCTACGCTCGAAGGCGCCACCATGCCCACCGTTGTCAGCTCCGCGTCTCCTCCGTCTTTGCCGCGCTCGGCGTCCTCGGTGGTAGGCGGCGGCGGCGGCAGGGGAGGCTCTAGAGTCGTCGCTTCAGACTGCGCTAGCGGGGGAGACGTGGCCGAGTTTTGAGGTACAGGCGGGACGGGCGGAGCGGGCTGCGCGGGGCTGGGGGACGGGAAGCGGAAGTTCTTGCTCATGGTGCCCTTACGCGTGCGTCCGTGCTGCTGGTCTTCGCTCCCGCTCTCTTCGTCCGACGGTGGCTCGCGCTCTTCGGGGATCTTTTGCGGGCTGGCGCGCCCGGCGGTCGGCGGCTCGGCGGCGGGAGGTGATGTCGAGGTGACGCGTTGGGGAGGCATAGACTGGCGGTTCGCGGCGTGTTTCTGTTGCGTGGGCGAGGCTGTGGAGCCGCGCTGGGACGGGGAGTGAATGCTAGCTTGAGACATGGATTGGGGACGGTAGTGAGACGGCGATGCCGGATTCTCGCCGAGATAGAACGGACGGATGGGCATCATCCTGCGTGGCTTGAGCGCTCGGAACGGATGGGAAGTCGGTGATGGCAACTCACTTTTTCTCGGCGTGGCATGCAAGGATCCATTGCGGCTGGACGACAGGGATGCTGAGCTGGAGCGCCTTCTGGTATTCGACGCCGGGGCCAGTGATCGTGCTGCCCGACGCCTGGGCGCCGGTGGGCGTGGCAGCAGGCGTGGTGCAGACGAAGTGAGTGGTGTCTATCTGGATCTTGTCGCTCCACTTCGCACCCATTTCGCGGAGGGCCATCTTGGCGTTCTCGAGGAGGACTTCGTCCTCGACCGTTCCGAAGCAGACGGAGATGCCGGAGGTATCGGACATGGTATGGGTACGGACTCTGAGAACGTTGGACGGGTAGACACCGGCGGATGTGCGGAGGACGAGCTGGAAAGTGTACTCGGTGTTGAGCTGCAGGCCGGAGACCTTAGTTGAGGTGTTGGTGAGAGGCGAGGGGATGGCGGCAACGCGTTGGCGGTCACGGTACAGGTCGAGGGAACGAAGCTTCGCGGTGGCGAGCTCGAGACGGGGCCATTCGAGCGTAGCGGACGTTTGAGTAACATTGCGGAGCTGTGGCCGGGGAGTGATGAGAAGAGAGCGGGAAGAGGGAGGGGGGAGGGGTCCTGACCTGCAACTTGGGAGGTTCTGGGACGCGAGTGCCGAACTCGTCGAGGATGTGGCTCTGTAGATCCCAAAAGTCGGCCTCTCTCTTCTTCTCCTCTGCGATATTGCGCTGGACGGAGATGTTGACTATGGAGCCGGTCGTGACGCCTGGCGGAAGCAGAAGCGAGGGAAACTCGATGAGGTGGGCGCGCTCGCCGAGAAGGATCTAGGGTAGGCAAGTCAGAGGGAGCGGAGGAGGCAGTGGAAAGCGGACTTGCCGCCATGCCGGCGTCTGGAAGGGAGCGACGACTGTCGGTCGAGGGATGGACGGACGGAGGAGGGCAGAGTGGGCTTACCGAGCTTTCCGACGGTGAACATGAAGCTGTCCTGGGAGACGACCATGGTGGAAACCTGTCGTGTTACGCTGCCGTATATGTTGCTGAAATGCAGCGCGAGCGACGGCGGAGGACCCACGGATGTACGTCGGTGGTCGCGGTCAATGAGCAACTAGGACCCGCTCGAGTGAGCGACGCCCGCATCGACCGGCGTTTATTTGATCATATCGTACTATAGTACGCCCACAGTATCCATTCAATTCCGACTGGTCTACGGCGTATATTTGCGAAGTTCAGAACATGAAATAGAAGTCGAGCCGCAGCAGAGATTTTGCCGCAACAGCAATGCAAACGCTGCGAAGCCCTCAGTCGCGCATTCTGCTTTTCATAGGCTCTGGGTACATTGGTGTTTACACCCATGGGTCAAACAGGACTTTGCCGCACTGTCCTTTATCGAACAATTCGTACATCTCTACCGCTCGGTCGAGCCCAACGATCCGGTCAATCAAGCTGGCCTCCGTACCCACTCCCCGAACACGTCTTGCCTCTTCAACAGAATCTCGAGGGCTATGGGAAACATGGCCCGTACCGGACACCGCCCGAAATCAAACGAGACGTTCTTGTTGTAGACGTCGCGGCCGTTGAATGGCAGCGGCGGCTCTTGGTGCACGCCGACAGAGCTGATGGTGCCGAAGGGGCGAACGATCTCATAAGCCAGCGTCAGAGCGCTGTTGTTCCCGACGACCTACGCACACCATCAGTATGGAGCAGTTGACAGGGTCGGCCACGCCATACCTCGAGCACGGCGTTGCAACCCGCGCCATTGGTCCATTCCCGCGTGAGCGTCTGGCCATCCTCGACAGAGGCGACGGCGAAGCGACCGGAGCCCTTACCGGACGGGTCGATCGTGTCGTAGACGGTCTGCATCTTCTTCCTGCGTGCTTCCAGCGGGTCGATGGATATGACCTGGTAGACCAACCCTTGACTCGTCTGGAGAGTGGCCAGGATGTCCAGCAGGCTGACCGTCGCGCACTTAGGGTGAGTATAAATGAGTACAGTAGAGGCAACCTGGGGTAAGGAACGAAGATGCCTACGACGCCAACGGGACCCAGTCCGACCACCGCGATGGTGAGGATACGGTCATCCGGCTGGAGCGCAGTGGCGGCCTGTCCTCGCGCGATGCGACCTCCTGGCACGAAGCCTCCGAAGGGATAGGGTTTGCCTGTCAGGATGGACGCGACCTTGGGGTGCTGGAGCGCTTGCATAGCCGCGAAGACGCCAGTCGGGAGGATGTCTGCGAGCAGTATCAAGGAACTATCGGCGAGATGAGAGAGGTCCCACTTCGCAGCCGCTGCTTCGGGAGATCGAAGCGCGCTGAGACTGAAGAGCGTCCCGCCCGCCTTGGGGATGCGTACGTATTGCGCTTGGCCACCGGGTAGTGTCGGTATGCCGAACAGACAGGAGTGAATGCATCGACACGTGAAGCCGATGCGGCAGAAGCTGGAGGTCCGTCTCAGTAGCGGAGATGGTCTGTGGATGAAGTCGCGCGTACTGGCATTCCCCGCAAGAGACGGTGAATGGGGAGACGACTTTGTCTCCGACGCGGAGCGTCGAATACAACTCGGGTCTTCCGGTCGCGCCGGGGTGGAAACTGGGTCCGAGGGCTACGACCTCTCCGACAATCTCGTGGCCGCAAGTGAGACTATGTGTGCGTAGTCAAACGCGATGTACACCGAACTGGAAGAAGGGACCCACTCGCTGTCTACGTCTTCGTGTCCACGGTAGATGTGTAGATCACTGCCGCAGAGGCCAGCCAGCTGTTCCAGTTGGTCGTCGGTCAGTGCTGCGCGTTGTGATGGGATACAGAACAGCGCGTACCGTCACTCTGACGATCGCATCATCTGGGTCGATGATCCTGCGGAGCGAACACTCAGTAACTGAAACGCACTGATACACTTCGCCACCTACTGAGGGATGGGAACCGCCTCAACTCGAATATCATATGCTGGCGGATACCATCGAACTGCGCGCTGTATCCCGGTCAGATCTAGCGCGGCGTTTTCTGCACTCATGCCGTTTCGAGAAGGGGAATGGGGCGACACTACAGAGAGTCTTCGTCCAAGTTATGCTGCGCTGCAGTGGCCAATGGCCTCTGGATGTAGCCGTACGTCCTCCGCTAGTACTAGTCCATGTTCAATTCGTTCCTCGTGGTTGCAGCGGTCCGCTTCTTGGTCCGGCCCGAGCGGTCCTGCGCGCATGGTAGTGGCGTATTGAACGATGGTCTTGCTCAGCGAGAAGGTGCTGTGTAGAAGTCACTCTGCCTTTGAAGACGTTCACGGCTTCGGCACGCAACGGTACGGTGGTACAAGCTTCTATATGCATCAGCCAAGCATCTCGAACGCGACAGCATATCTAGCCAATCTAGTCCATATACCATGAGCCTCGGGGTACTTCATAGGGTATGCTACGATGTCCATGGTCCGAAAAATCAAACACTCAAGCACTACGCTACAACAGTCACCACGAGCACGAACAGCTCACTGCCCGTCCTCTGCGCCTTACATGATCACGCAGTTTGAGCCCTCGTCCACGCGCTGGGTTGGGATACCCATCTCCTCGAACGTCTGCGGTCCTTTGCTCGGCCTCGGTCGCGCAGGAGCCCCGCCTGCGGGGTCAGGCCCACTCTGTGGCAGAGGCGCAGGGGCATTCGCCGGGGAGCCCAGGGCTGCACCGCCTGGCCTGCGTAGCGGCGGCGTCCCAGCGGGTTGTTGAGGATGCGGCGGGCGCGGCGACTGCGCTGCTCCCGAACTGGATCCCGGATCGACCAAGCTGTACCGTTGCGCGTTCGGGAACGGTCGTTGCGGGCTGTTGACAGCGGGAGAACTCGGCAGAGGGCGCGGGCTCGCGGAGAAGCTTTGAGGCACTGGAGCACCACCGGGCGGTCCCGGCATACTTGCAGGTCCCGATGCTCGACGGGGCGCGGTGGCAAGTGGGTCCACGGGCGGAAGGCGGGCGGGTACTCCCATGCCAGGTGGAGAACTGGTATGAGGCGCGCCAAAGGGGGCGGGACTGCCTGTGGCTCCTGCAGCAGCTCCATAGGGAAAAGGGCCGGCAGCGGTCGGGGAGCCCTTCATCGAGTTCTTGCGAATGTTGTTGACGATCTGGCTGCGCTGGGCAGCGGGGATCGGGGGCGGCGCGGTCGTGCCAGCCAGAGCCTCGGAGCGTTGTTTCGCTTGAGTGCGCCTCCGGACGAGCTTCGCATCTGTGAGAGTCTCGTGTTCTTCCCGAGAGAGCGCTTGGGGGCTGGGGTGCGAGAGAGCCTGCAGGCGCTCGGTCGCGTCAGTGTTGCCGTGCTGTGAAGCCTGCGTGCGACAAGTCAGAACTACCGTACAGCGCTCCATGACAGGGGCCGCCCCGCAACGTACCCTTTCATACCACTTCCGTGCCGTGTCGATGTTTTTAGGGCCACCGATGCCGACTTCGGCATAGTACCCGAGCGCGAACTCGGCGCTCGGCAGACCCTTGCGAGCGGCCTTCTCGGCGAACGTCCACGCGAGCCCCTCGTCCTTGTCAAACGCGCCCTCCGCGCCGCAAAGGAACCACTTGCTGAGCGCCATGTCCGCCTCGATTTCACCCTGCTGGCTCGCGAGCGAATAATACTGCACGCTAAGCAGTGGGTCAAACGGGAAGGGCGGCGTCGCGAACTCGTACGCGTGCCCGAGCTTGTACTGCGCAGGCGCAAAGTTGAGGTATGCGGCGCGTTCGAGGTGTTTGCGCGCTTCCTCTTGCAGCGTGACTCCAGGTGGGAGAAAGGGCTGAAATAGGTGCGGCGGAATGGACACGTGAGAGAACTCGTTGAGGAGTAGGAGACCGTATACGTAGGCGGGTTGAGGCACCTCGATAGTCGCCAGGGTGGCGGCACGATGGAGGAGCGGAAGTGCAGCTTTGGGATCAGGCTGGAACCCGAGCTGGCCCATCAGGTGCGCCATGCCGAGACGCTGCTACAGGTCAGAAGGCGGCGGCGCCAGTGGATATGAACAGGACGTACGTAGTAACAAGTTTCGACACCGTGCCGCATGCCGCGTTCAAAGCACTCCTTTGCGTGCTGAACGTCGTTGAAGTTCTCGTATTCACGGCCAAGCTTGAACCATGCGGCATGGTAGCCGGCTTTGGCAGCACGCTCAAAGTCGCGGAAGGCGGTCCTCGGATCGTGGGGGATGAACTGCGGATAGATACCCGTAGCGGCACAGGTTGCACGCATGTAGATGGCTTCGGCCACGTAGGGAGGGATGGGGCCTTGCTGCGCCTGCGAGGATACCTGGAGAATGATGGGGATAGCGACGTTGACGAGCTGCTGCAGTTCGGGGTCGTTGATTTGGGCCGGTCCGACGGTAGGATCAGTGGAGTTGGAGTCGGTGCGGGCGAGGAGTTGTTGGGCGCGGTCGACGAGAGCAAGAACATCTTTGCACCAGGCGATTCTGCGAGCGGGATCGGCGTTTGGTTGTTGGATGGCGACCTGCTGGACGGAGAGGATGGCCACGGTAGGCAAAGGAGCGGTGAGCGCAGGGGGACCGTCGCGAGGGACAGAGGGCGCGGGAGGGGAAGCGCGTGGGGAAGGGGCGCCGGGATCGAGGGTGAGGTTGGCGAACGACGAGGAGAGGGAAGGCCGATGCTGGTGGGATGGAGAAAGCGCAGGGGCAAATGGCTGGGGGAAAGAGGGGGTTGCGGTGGAGGGAGGGGGAGGAGACCAAGGGGACCAGTCGGAGCCTTGGAGAGGAGAGAGAGGACTGGGACCGCGAGAGAGAGGAGGTCCTTTGGGCGGGGGGAAGCCTAGCGACTGCTGGTGAGCGGCTGGAAGGGGAGGTGGGGGCTGGGAGGAGGCAAAGGGAGGGTTGGACATGGGTCGGGGGAAGGCGGAGAAGTCGACGACCTGTCCGGGCTGGAAGGAGGGGGAGGCGGTTTGCTCGTCCAAAGAGGCGGCCATCTGGAGAGGTGAGAGACAGGAGAAATTGAGGAAATGTATGAGTTTGAGACACAATGGGAGACGGTACGGCAAGGGGCTGTACGCACGTTCATTGGGAGGTCTGGCTGGAGTTTGTGCGGACGAGGAGCGACGAGCGGGTGTTCGAAGTGTGGGCTGGAAGAGTACTGATCTTGATCTGGCTTGAAGTCGGGAGGAAGAGGAGGGAGTGGTGGAGGGGAGGAGCGTGCGGTCGCACTAGACGATGAGGGAGGGGGCTGGTCGTAATCTTCGAATGGTCTGGGAGGAACGGGCGGGGCGGCCATGACGGACGACGGGGGCGTAGAGTAGAGACGTGGCTGACGAGGCGGAGAAAGAAAGTGACACGGGGCGCGCAGGTTTTGTTTGGGGGGGTCTGATGGAAGGGATGCGCAGAGGATTGGGCAGCGATGTCGAGTCGAGGGTCGTCTGCGGTGAGGAAGCGGTTGAGGACGGGAGAGTCAGCGCTGCGCAGTGATTCCGGTACAGCAAGCACTCGCACTCACATCAGCACAGCCTGCCGTTGCGACGGCTGTCTGTCAGAAACACGCCACTACACTGTATATCACTCCTCTCCTCTGCGACGAACGAACGAGCGAGCGAGAGACGAGCACAGTTGAAAGATGAAAGCATCCGCCACCGCCACGCCTCCTCCTCCTCATCGCCATCTAATCTGATCCGATCTAATCTAATCTAATCAACAGCACCCAGCCTGGATGGCCACCAACGCTACAGTATCACTAGTTCCTCCAGCTCTCTTGATGTCTTCGTATCCGGCTTGGACACCAGCATTCGAATGCTACTGTTCGGCGTAAATCGCCCCGAAGACGAGTGTTGACAATAGCCAGTCGCCGACTCCTCGAGAGCTTGGTGCACTTCAAATGATGCGGAATGATATCCGGTGCGGACCGGTGCGTGGGCGCTAAGGCATGACGCGGGCGCTATCACCCCGTGCGGGCGTCTCACCTCCGCTTTGCATATATTTGGTCAAGGGGGTTCAACCTGGCCTAGTGTTGCCGCAGAGTTGAGTTACAGTCGAATTCCTCGTAACCCATGTACTACCTTAACCCATAATCTATGACTTCACATAGCTTTGGGCCATTCCCGAGTTGGTGCGGTGGGGATAACCCATAATCCCGCAGTACCCCATAACCCATAGGTTTCGGGACGTATCATAACCCATAGATCAATTATATAATACAGTCGATTTCCCAAATTTGGCACTTTCAGCAACGATTTTGTGAAGTTGTGTTGCTCCCGAACGCTTACCGGCCTTCTCTCATGGCATCGGATCATCTTACGAAGCTCCGCAAAGGGCTCGCGATCCTTGAGAACCAGACTGCAGCTCGAAAGACAAGCCTTCAAGCCCGCCTGAAGAGGAAAGAGACCCTTACCGCTGAGGAGGAAGCCTGGTTGGATGACGATGCCAACACTGTTCAAGAGCATCATGTCCTCGACATCCTATCAAATGCATCTGACTGTGACACTGCCCTGCAGAACCTCTCCGAAGAGCACAAAGCTACTGTAAAGCGATTGGTGGACCTTGTGGACAGCAACGTAGGAGAGACTCCTGGTACGAGCTGAAAGCGTACGTACTGATGACATTGCGTGAGAGTCAGTTAAGTGATGCTGGCCCCTTCTTTCCATATAGGGCCTATCAATGCGAAGACAAGCGCAGGGCAGATGAAGAAGCCGAAAGCAGCTGAAGCACCTCGTTTCGAGCGGAAGGAGATTGCAACGCTCCGTCAGCGTATCGAGATTCTTAACTGGCACCATGCGCATGGCAAGAACCAGACACATACTGCAGATCACTTCAATCCGATCTACCCGAACCTTAGAATCAAGCAGCCCGTCATCAGTGCATGGCTTAAAAATGAGGCAAAGTGGCGTGCACAGTGGACAGACAGCACGGGGGTACCAGGAGCTCAGGACTCTAAACGTGCCCGTCAGACGGAGCATCCTCAGATTACGGAGATGATGGATAGCTGGGTACTTCAGGCGAGGAAGGCCGGGGTCTTGCTCACAAGTGCTGTTCTTCGCACCAAATGGACATCCTTTGCAGACCGTGCAGGCATCCCCAAGGAAGATCATCTTACTCTCTCTGATGGATGGCTCAACCGGTTCAAGGCACGACACAACCTTCGAGGTATCAAGTGCCATGGTGAAGCTGGGTCAGTCGGTATGCATACTGTCGAGAGTGAGCGCGCACGCATCCAACAAATCATTCGTGAACATGGGTTTCAACCGCGTGACATCTACAATATGGATGAAACTGGCCTTTTCTACCAGTAAGAGCAGTGATTTTAACTTACCACTTGCAGTCTTCATAGTTATTTTAAAGGATGCCGCCAGATCGTGGGCTTGCGGACCGAGCAATGTCGGGTACAAAGGCCAAGAAGACACGCCTGACATATGCATTTACCTGTAATGCTGATGGCTCCGACAAGCTCCCTCCCATGGTTATCGGGAAGTACAACAGACCACGGCCTTTCCGAAGCAAGACGGGCGCTCAGCTAGGCTTCAACTATCATCACAATGCGAAGGCGTGGATGACGATCGTGCTCTACCAGTCATGGATCACGTCATGGGATGCGGAGCTTGTCGCAAAGGGACGCCGAGTACTCCTCCTACAGGACAACTTCTCAGGCCATGTCGTACCTAAAGGGCTCAATGCAATTCATGTTGAGAACTTCGAACCGAACCTCACATCGCACATCCAGCCTCAGGACCAAGGGATCATCCGGTGCTTCAAGGCTCACTACCGTGTGAGGTACATCGAGAGGGCCATCGATCGCTATGACACCGGAGTCTCCCCATGCAGAATTTACGACATCGACATCCTCACAGCAATGCGATTGGCCGATGCAGCCTGGCGCGACGTTGATGTAACAACAATTCGGCACTGCTGGCGACGGGCTGGGATCCTTCCCGATTTTGCACCCATTCCTGCTCCTACACCTGTCATTACTGTCGCCTCTCTTCTTCGGGACGCTGAGGATGGAGGCAATCCGATTAGCCGAGCAGAGAAATCTGTCATGCATGCTCTCGACAGCCTGGTCCAGACCGGCATCCTGCAGATATCCAACCGGATTGACCTCGACAGTCTCCTGAACCCCGTTGCCGAGCAGGACAGTTTTGCTGAGATCTCAGAGGAGAAAATCTTCGAGGCGGTGCGGGAGTCAGCTGCGGTCGACATCAGTGAGAGCGAGCTGCCGGAGGAGCCGATGGAGGAGGTACCGACAGAGCGTGAAGCCCTCGAGGCCGCAGCCACTCTTACACGCTTCTGTGCAGTCATGGATAATGCGGTCGCGCGGAGAATGGAGGACTCAGTCAGGGTGTTCTCGCGCCAAGTCCGTCTGGAGCGACAACAGAAGATGGTTAACACTACGATTACTGACTATTTCCGTCGTCAATAGAGAATTCATTCATGTTCTCGGGCGCCTATGGTGCATGCGGGGACCCCGCGGGCACTTATATGGTCGCCCACCGCTAAACCTATGATCCCTGATAACCCATAGAATTTGCCCCACCCCGATTGGTATGGGATACGAGGAATTCGACTGTAGCCGAGTCGAGTCAGTGGAACTCGGCGCAACTCGGAGAGTCAAACTCGATTTGTCGAGTTGCGGAGAGTCGAGTTGGCAAGCTATGACGTATAGGCTGCCTGTTTAAGAAATGACTCACTGGCGATCCCACTGAGGCCGCTCGACGGGTGCTGCTCCCTAATGTCTTAGCAGCCGAGCCATACAGTATATATGCATGACCTATGTACAAGCCATGGCAAGTCGCACAGGCTCTTGCGACGTCGCAATGCAGCGGCGGCGGCTGAGGGGGGCACAGAAGCGCCGGCTCTACCAAAAATAGGCTTGATTACCATCCGGCTCGAGTCAGCTGGTAGTCGTACTTTCCAGACTAGGTACAACTCGTGGAGCCAAATCATACAACTCGGACACCGAGTCGAGTTGGTCGTCGAGTTCAACTCGACTCTGCGGCATCACTAACCGGGCCCCTCTAGCCACTCACACTCTGCACCACCTCTCTCCATCTCCCTGTCCTGTGCGCAGGTATACTGCACACAGGCCGCTTGCTTCTCCTCCTCGCGCTGTTGTGCATCAATGCTAGCTGCTTGCCACTTGTCTTCTCTGGCCTCCACTTGTCTTCTCCAGCCTCTCTGCAGATATCCTGCACATAGGTCGCTACTTTGTCTGCCTCTCCCTGCCGGCTGCCAACTCGCCTTATATTGCGGCCTCTGCACAGGTGGTCTGTACACAGGCCCCAAACACTCCCTATTGCTCGCTGCTGGCCTGTGCCCAGGTATACTGCACACAGGTTGCAGACTTGTCCACCTCTCCCCACTGCCTGCCAGCTCACCTTGCTGCGTGACATGTGCGCAGGCAGTTTCTACAGAGGTCACAAACTCTCCCTGCTGCTCGCACCGGACTGTGCGCAGGTACTCTGTGCACAGGCTGCCAACATATTTGTCTAATACCTACATCCCGACTTGCAAGCTCAAGTACGCTGCTGCACTCTGTTCTCTGCTAGTGGAAGCGCCTAATGCATTGTATGAGTGCGCTCTTTCCTCATTCCTCTGGGTGCATGCACTGTTGGCGTCTCCATTGAGCCTCCTCTCTCTTTGCACTGGGCCGCACCGTGGTTCTATGACTGGAGGGTAGGGTTTCTTGATGTGTGCGATTGCCTCAGGGCTTGCTAGCCCATGGGTATCTCTTTTCACACTTAAGGACTGATTGTACTATGTAAAACAGTGCTGCTTCCATTCATAGCTATGGCTGCTCACACAGTAAGGCTTGATTAGAGCTTAGCTTGCCCAATGGATCTAACGTTCTGCAGTATCCCCAGACACATTTGGGCCAAGTGTACTCACTGTGCACGCTGATCCTTACAGACTTCAATGCATCAGTGCGTGTTGCAAGGGCAACATCCAATGCTGGCCAAGGCGCAAATGATTGGAGCTCAGAGCTGCTCACACCCCTTTCATCCCGGTCACCCCCACCTGCACCAGCTACATGCACCACACCTGCAGATTTTGCTATGGTGGCCTCCTTTGCAGATGGGCATTGACCATCTCCCTCTCACACTGATCTCAATGAGCACTACTCTACACTGCCTGGACCATCAATGGAGGCCACTGTTCCTGCTCACTCCATGGGTCAACAGCCTGTAAACACCCATGCTAGGCGAGGCAAATGTGTGCGGTGTACCGCAAAGCGCATCACTGCCAAGCAAGATGGACTCAATGAGAAAGCAAGGCCATCACTCGCGCTGTGTCGCTCCCTGTATCAATCATCACCCACAACCTCTCTATTGTTGAACACAGAAAATACTGGTCAGACCGGGGATTGAGACCATATCTAGGTTTTTTCCCACACCTTGACCTCACAGGGGGACGTTGAGACGGGTGATCTTAGCACACTGTTACTGGTCTAGCCTAACCTCCTCACTATAGTATACTCTGGCATTAGTTGGCTATGGCCCTGAGAGTGAGACAAGCGACAGCGACATGAGTGTGCCATTAATCAGGCAAACCCACTGCCACCTCAGGAGGTGCTTCGTGGTCCACCACCCTGTTAGGAGTCAGGCCCGAAGGCAGGGAGTCGGGGTAGAGCTGGAGTTCGGGTTCGGAGTTTGGACTTTGGGCCTGGGGCAGGGAGGACTTCGGCGAAGCTATTAGCAACGCCTCGAGCTACTCGCCTGGTGTCCTCTATTTACGACGGGGATCGCACAACTGGGCGACCGGAGTTCGGACTTCAGAGTTGGCGAGGAACGAGTGTTATTGGGTTGAGTACAAGTAGGGCGTAGTGAACAGAAGGCTTGACGAGAGAGTTAACGAAATGGTTAAAAGGAGGGTAATGAGGTAGTTAACGAGATATCTGAACTGAGGAATGCGGACATTCCAGGCAGACTTAAATACTGCGAGGGTGTGGACAGAAAAGGGGCAGGAGTACGGAGCTGATTGAACTCTGGACGGACATGAAGTAAGTCCGATATCCGGAGGTCGGAGTACCAACAGCCCCGAGTGGAACCTAACGCTACAAGAATATCTGAAACTAATGAGAGGGACAGAAACAAGGAAGGACCGAGGAAGCATAAGGTGTGCTGTCGGAAGGGACAAAGGGCTGAGGTCCACAGCCGGAGTTGCGCGAAGTTGAGGACCGGAGTTTGGAGTAGGCCCGGAGATAGCACTTGTATGCACGGTCGTAACAGTGCCTCCCCTTTTAGGACTGAACCCTTGAGGTCCTCTAGATCCGATCGGTGATTCCATCGGAGGTCAGAGTTAAAAACTTCAGTTTGCATCAGGGTCGGACTTCATCTCTTGAACTTCAACCACGACCACACCCCCAGCACCGCTCCACCATGCCCGCCAGCAACAACAACCGTGCGACCAGCCCAACTGAGTCGGAGTTGGAGGCCCAACTCCGGGCGAAGCGGGAGAGAAAGGCCCAGCACGAGGCCGAGGAGTGTGTGCAGCGAGAGGCGGAGGAGGCTGCAGCACGCGAGGTGGAGGAACGCACGTGTCGGGAGGCAGAAGAGACCGCGATGCGCGAGGAGGAGGGGCACGTGCGGCGGGAGGTGGAGGTGCAGGGGCAGGCAGAGCCGGCAGCGCGAGAGCCGGCTGGGAGGAAGCAGAAGTGGACAGAGGGTGAGGTAGCAAGCGGGTCCGAGGTGACCCCCAGGTGAGTGCGGACCTCGGAGTTCGGGATTCGGAGTCAACTGACTGTTCTTTTTCTCTAGTGAGCCCTGCCGGGTCTGCAAGACCCAGGGCATCCCCTGCGTGTTCAACGTGGGGACGTGCACCTCGTTGTGCCACTCCTGCCAGCAGGAGCGGAAATCCTGCGTGGGCGCGTGGGGTTTGCCGGAGGCCCTCCAGGCCCGGTGATGCATCTAACCCACCCCAAGAGGAGAGGAAGAATCAGGCCGAGAGCCTCTTGAAGGTCGAGGCCTATAGTCGGGCTACGTGGACGAAGGACGCGGAGGCGAGGAGATGCGGAAAGGTTCGTGTCGGGTGCCCTGTGATGGGGAGCGTCTTCTGTGAGTCTTTGTGGAGGGTTGGTCGCCCTTCGCAATGCAGGAGAGAGAGGGAGTGGAAAACTTTGCTAAGGGCTGCTTTGGGCTTTTGCGAGGTTTGCAGAACACTATCAAGGCGCAGGCTTGATTCACAAAGTTCGCAGAGTTTGCAGAATTCGCAGGATTCGCAACACTATTAGCAGACGCAGTAAAACGCAATTCGCAACGCGGAGAGGACGCAGGACGCAATGCAGACACGGATGCGGACGCAGTTGAGATGCTGAATGTGGGAGGGACCAGGATCTGCCTGTCCGAGCGACTTTCGTCGGTATTTACAAGAGGCGGTTCATAACTATGGTCGAGGTACTACGGAAATAAAGCAGAAACATGTTGCGACCCGTGCAGCACGCGCGAACACTTTTGTGCTCAGTCCCTATGCTCTGGAGGTCGATGCTGCACTCGGCTGATGCGTCACGGCTTGGTACAGCTCCCGCGCTTCCGCATAGCCGGAAACAGTGACCAGAGGTCGTGGGGGGGGGGGGTCTCCGCGGACCTTTGCGGAACTTCGCTGCCGTCACACGCAGTCATGCGCGCACCGAGGAGCCTGTGTGCGGACCTATAGAGTTGTGTACGCTGACCTGTGCTTTTGTGCGAACCAGAGAATTTCACGGAGGTTGCGGACGCATGCACGCGGCATGCGAAAGCCACTAATAGCGGTCTTTGGGGCACATCATCTCCCCCTCGCTGAAATCCTGAATGTCCTCATTCAGCCATCGATGAGATCGTGTGCAATAATGCAGAGGGATGAGAACACGTCTGTGGGGTAGTGGGAGTGCAGAAACGTCCTTCACGCCTCTTCACTCGCTAAGCCCTTGATGGAATCTGGGTACGCACGAACCCCTTCGCCTCCTCCATGATCGTGTCCGCGCAGCGGTGTGCACCTACAGTCACGCAGGGCCTCACTACATCACTGTGCTCGCTCGCGCCAAAGATCTTCGTAGCACTGTGACCTCGCTCGAGCATGAAGTCAAGCACAAACTTGCTTCGCCCACCGGGGAACTGAAAGAGCCTTCTGCGAACACGAAGAACAGTTTTCGGGCTTCGCGCAGCTGCCGTAAATGGAAGAGGGGGGAAGCCCGCCGATATTTGAAAGACGCCGTGGAAGGAATGGAAGCTGAGGGAGATTCACCATAGTTTCGCAGTGGTAAACTTGTGTAACGTCCGCGTGTAGGCAATGAATTGCTTGATTTAGTCGCGAACATCCGCGGACCTTCTGTGCGCGTTCACCGGGCTTCGCTGTCGTTCGAGTGTGGTCGCTGCATTCACACGCTTCGTGATCGCCGCGCAGACCTGTAGGGCGCTCGTGACGGAGCGCTGGCACACGATGTCATTGCCGCGATCATCTCCGAAGCCCGCGACCAATGGGACACCGCCACTGCATACCTCCACCACTTGGGCTTAAGGACTTGGTCTCCACATACTTCGCACCCTTGAGCCCCTCGTTCGCATCCTGTCTTGGTGCTCTTCCCTCGCCCTTGTTTCCCTCAGTCCCTCGCCCTTCGCACCTTTCTCAACCTTAACCATCGGCACCATGTCCTCCTCCGCTCTCACTAGGCCCGCATCTGCCAAAGGCAAGAAGGCCGCGACCCCGGCCCAACTGCGTGCCGCTGCACGCGAGGAACTCAGCGCCCTGTTCGCATCCACGCCGGGTGGAAGTATTGCGGGGGAAGAGGAGTATGCGGATTTTGCGCGCCAGGTGCTTGCCCAGCTGGTATGTCCCTAGCCTCTCTTTCTTTGCTGTTGGCTAACGCTCGCAGGACATGATCGGGAATGCTAATTTCACGAAGGAAGTTGCCCACCAGGCCGTGCAGCTGGTTCGCGAAACCATTGGGTTCGCGTCTGGTGTCGAGAGTGAAGGGGTTGTCACGGACATCCCCTGGACACACCCACTCTACCACCAACCCTTTGTCCAGATCCAGGCTGAACTCGCCGTGGAGCACGAAGACGCGGATGAGCCATCATCGGTCGGAGAGGTGGAGGCTGAGGTTGCGGAAGTCGGCGAGCTCACCGGAGATCACATGGAGAACGTCGAAGAAGTCCCGCTGGTCTCCCGGACGTGCACTAAGCGCAAGGACGCCCCCCGTTCCATTCACGGGCCTGGGCACAAGCCTGCCGCGAAGGTCATGGTAAGTACACCGAAGCGTGCTCTTCCCACGGACGAGTCCACCGCTGCACCATCACCGAGAAAAAAGGCCAGGACCAAGCTCCTGGTGTTCTCCGAGCCTGTGTGGAGGCCCACCTCCACAGAGCCTTCCCCGTCCATCCGTGTAAGTCCGTCATCTTCTTCCGCGTTGCCCCACTACTTGCTAACTTCGCACAGTGCTCCTACTGCACGTCGCACCCCACAGGTGGACGCTGCGTCCTTTGCAAGGGGTTTATCAAGTGCGACCGGTGCTTACTAGGTCGCCAGGGTTGCTGAATGCCCAGGGGCGGTAAGAAGCCCTTCGGGGACTGGTACGATGGCAAGGGACATTCCCGCGGTAGGTCGCTACATCCTTTTGGTTTTTCTCTGGTGTTCGCTAACCATCTTGGCCTTGTAGCCATTCGCATGGATGGGGTGGTGGCTGCGAAGGTTATCAAATCACGTGGGTGGTCTTCCGACCTTCCAGGGTGGGTGAAGAAGGCTTGGGAGATGTACCGGTCGGTGCAGAAGGCCCTGCGCGCGGCTGGCGAGGGGTCCCCGGGTGACTCAACAGCCAGCGAGGGTTCGCGGCCCCCTCTCACCAAGTCCACTAAAGGCGCTGCCTCTACGCGAACTCCCAAGGACACACCGTCCATCTTTGCTGGTAGCGTGAAGCTCTCGCATATCGAGGTATCACCTTTTCCTTGCTGACCTCGCTCCCTGTCGCTGATCTAGCGTGTTTCTTCTGCTGCAGATCTCTGTCCCGTGTGTCCACTTCGCCACGCCTGCGGGGCCCTCATCGTCTTCACAGCCCGCCGCCTCGTCATCTGCACGGGCTACGCCGCCGCCGTCCTTGCCATCCCCGGTCTCCGTGACGCCCCCTACCACTCACCTCCCCCATCCTGCTACCCTGTGCACCGCGTCTCCCTTCTCTGCACCGCGTCCGCCGTCGGTCCCGTCCTCCGCCGCAGATGCCCCGCTCACATCTCCATCCTTCCGCACACCCGCAGACGCCTTCGCCATACTGCTGCCTCCTACACCGCAGCAGCTGGTGCTAAGAGAACTGGTCGAGCGAGAGATGAGGTGGTTCTGCAACACTTTCGTGCGCCACATCTTCGCAAATCTCTCACGGCCTCAGGATTCTGCACCCTTCGATCCGCAGTGCACTCCAGCTGGTAATGCGTACATTCGCGCATTGGAGAACATTCACGATGCGCTCTCAGGTCAGGTCGCAGCTCTCACCTCGGTTCGTGATGAGATGCGCATCCGCGCGCGCAACGCCCCACTCTCCGACACGGAGATCGTCGGTCACTACGCAAACCGGTAAGCGGACCTCCTCGGGGCTGGCTTGGACTCGACTGCGCGCATGTCGCGGCACATGGATTTCGCGGTGTGGGGGTGGACCGGTATATACGGCTTCTTGATGTATAACACTCCACCATGTCTTGTTTTCTTGGACCTTTTTAGCGTAGTGAGGGAGTAGTCATTTGGAGATAAATAGAGAGAAGCGACAGAAGGAAATTGTGCAGTCTTGCGAACATGTGAAGTGAGCCTTAGCAACAGTGTGAACAGGAATGAAGGAGGGGTTGAGGATGAATTGGATAGGAATAAGGGGTGACTGCTTTCGCGGGTTGCGAAAGGTAGACAGTGATTGAGGAGTAGATAGAAAGGGAATGGCAATCAGTAAATAAAGGTCGCAAGGACTGTCCTTGGGTATCTGTTCATCGAGCGAGCTTTCGCTACTCGTGCCTTCGTCGCTTTCGAGGTCCGCGACAGGTTCGCCGATGAGCTCAGGCTCTGGATCGTCTTCGCCATCATCGTCGGACGCGATAAGCTTGGAGAGCCGCTTGCTAGAGATGTCCGCGAAGTTTGCGGGCAAGGGGATAGCCCCTCGTGCGAGGTAAGGAATCAAGCGGAAGGCTGCGATCGCGCGATGCAAGACTAAGCCATCGAGTTTGCAGAGCACGTACGCACCTCCGCGGTTGCATGAGATTACTACCGGTGGTCCTGTGTAGCGCGGACGCATCTTGCGATTGAGAGACTTCTCGATCTGAGTATGGTGCATCAGAACTAAGGAGCCTGGCGGGAAGTCATAGTCACAAATGGTAGCCGCATGCGCGCGCTCGAACTTCTGCGCTGCCTTGATTCGTGCATCATATACTCGTGAGTTGAGCTGGTCTTGACACTTCTGTAGCTCGATAGCACGTCGCACGATCAGGTCCTCGGTGGATAGCAAGCCCTCAGGTGGCGAAACCAGATAGGTCGCCTCCGCGATGTCCAGTGGAAGTACGGGATGACAGCCCGTGACCGCGAAGTATGGTGAACAGCCCATGCGCTTGTGAACAGTCACTCGCTCAGGCCAGAAGGCGTAATGCGTGAACTGCGACCACTGGTGCTGGTCTCCACTCGCGGCCTTGAACAGAATCTGTCACGTGTCGAAATGCGAGCGCTCCACGATGCCGTTCACCTTAGAATTGTATGGGCTAATCCTGATGTGGTGGGTATGATAGTGCTCCTCGAGGCTTCGCATGGTGCTGACAAACGCAGAGCCATTGTCGGTGATCAGCTCAGTCCCCGCACCCCATCTATACAGCAAGTCTTGGAAGATAAAGTCGCTTAGAGTCTTGTCATTCTCCGTGCGAAGCATTCGCCACTCAGGCCAGGCAGACACAGAGCAGCGTGTGACCACAATGGTTGAGAATCCGCCAGACTTGGGCATCTTCATCGAGTCGATATACCAGCAAACACAGAGTTCCCCGGGCCTCGCGACCGTCAGAGGAATCAGCAGCTTGCGATGCTGGCGAAGCTGACAGAGATGGCACGTTCGCACATACCACATCGCATCCTCGTGCAGCGAGGACCACCAGAAACACTCCGTGACCAGGCGAACCGTTGTGAAGTGTCCACGATGACCAGTATCATCGTGTGCCACTCGCAGGATATCGAGTCGCCTCTCTGGCCATACCACGAGCTTGTGCGCACCTTGCGGATCCTTTCGCCAGAGTCGATTCACCGTCGCGGAAGAAATGCTGCGCGTACGCAATGAACTTGCGATACTTCCGTCCTTGGATGTCGTCCGTGAACTCCTCCGGCTTGCGGAACGCCTTAAACCACTTCGCAACCATGCATAGTTTCTCATCCGCCATTCGCATCTTCTCGCTGTAAGGCAACTCAACTGATGCTTGAGGCTCGACCATCTTCTGTGCTTCGCCTTCTGTCGCGAGCTGTATCCGCGCCTCTTCGCGTGCCTGTTCGCTGCGCACGTTCATCGTCTCTCTTCCCCCAGTCCGTGCTCGCGTCTTCATTCGCGTCCTCCTCCCCCTCGCTGAAATCTCGACTGTCCTCGGTCGGCGTAGCCAACGCGAAGAGGTGAATCGGGTCCTCGTGTGGTTGCACGAAGCTTGAAGGCGTAGGGAGCAGCTGGTGCAGAAATCTGTGGATGCGATCAATCCAGTCCTCAAACTCGTCTGGGTCGTCCGCAGGGTTATCTCCGGGCTGCGGAGGGCATTGCGAGAGGCCATCCAGTCCATGCAAAGTCCCAGGGACGTGCACCAGGTGGAAATGGAACGTTAGAATCGTGAGAATCCAGCGGTTAATGCTCGCACTCGGCGCCAGATCTGAGTTGTTCAGCATCCCGCAAATGTACCGCGTGTCCACTTCGACTATCAGGTTGTGTACGCCAACGATGTAGAGTTTCGTCGCTTGCAGTGCGCGAAAGAGACTGTAGAGCTCGAGTTTCAGCTGAGAGAAGTGCGACTCGCGTTCATTGAGCGTAATGGAACCAAAGCAGTTGTAGTAACGCTTCTTGGGATCTTGCTCGTCGCATTGACACAAATGGTAGCCCACCGCGATGTACGAAGTATCCACCGCGAGAATGACATTCACCGCCGACTCGTAGTTGATCGCGCGCAACGCGGGCGAGTTCAACAGCACCACCTTGAGATCCTCCATTGCCTTGATCTGTTCCTCGCTGAACTCGAAGGGGGTATCCTTCCGCGTAAGCTTGACTAGCGCGTGTGCACGCTTTGCAAAGTTGCGGATGAAGATCTGCGCGACGCCAACAGTTTCCAGGCACGCGTGAACCTCAGAAAGGTCCTTGCAAGGGCCCCAGTTCTTGACAGCTGCGATCCGCGACTTCTTGGGGAGACGCCCCTCGGGTGCACAATGGTGACCTACGATGGTAATCTCGTGTGTGCAAAGGATAGACTTTGTTCCAGAGAAAGTTCCGCCTGCATACTTCATCCGCTGGACGACGCGATTGATGTTTCCGAAGTGTTCCCAGACGAAACGACGGATGCCTGGGTTCGCAGGGATGGTCTCGTATGTCCTGTCTTTGTCGCAATAGTCCGACTCAGGTCCTTTGCAGGGTACGTCGTCGATGTACGGGACCGTAACCTCAGGGATCTCAGGGCGAAGAATGTAGGTGACGTCCTCGTGGAAGATGGGGACAGAATTGGACCAGCCCATTGGCAGCGTACGGAGTCGCAGAGCTCCGAAGGGGGTCTGGAAAGATGTGAGGTCACGCGAAGCTTCCGCGATAAGTCGCTCATCATAACCAACGTAGAGGTCAAAAATCGTGTCGCAAGGACGTCCTGCGAACTGTTCCGCAAGGTAATCCAGAGTCGGCGGAACACCAGAGTGCCGAATGGTGATGCGATTTAATGGCTCTAGGCTGTGGACAATGCGAAGGGACTTTCCATCCTTTTTGAGTATGCAGAACCATCGCGAGCGGTAGGACGAGTTCGAAGGTTCATATACGCCAGCCGCGATCTTTTTCTTAATGATTTTGCAGACCTCCTTGTAGAGACCGGGCGGTATAGGGATGTTCTTTTCGACCCAGGGTGTATGCGGAAGCACCGGGAACTCGATTGGAGGGAAGAACTTGGGCTTAAAGCAGCTGCGCTCGCTGTCATTCCACGCGAACGCCCTGTCATGCATTCACATGAAATCGTGTAGTAGCTTCCTCTTCTCAGGCCAGAAAAAGTCGTCGCCGTGCACGTGATCTGTTGCCTCTTTGCGTTCTTGCGTATAGTGACCAGTGGGCTCGAACTCGGGGGGATTGGGGTTCAGCTTCGGCATGTCCGCGAGGGGGTCGCCAGTAATGTTTTGCTCGATGCGAAACTGTTCAGGGCAAGTTCCGACTGTAGCGCAAACTTTCTGCGCAACCGGCTTGTACTTCTTCTTCTGCTGGACGAAGATGCCAGCTGGGATAGTCTGTGAACGCGGGGAGACAACGTAAGTGGTGCCATTGTTGCTGTACGCGGATGCGGGGGTGTTATTGAGGTCATGGGGCAGTCGCGAGTACTGCGAAGGATTTTTTGCCGCAGGTTGAGCTGCTGTTAGCCAGGCGCACATTGCGTGCGGGGTATCTTGGCTAGGGGGCGCCGCGTGAGCGTTCGCAGGGTTACTTGGAGTTCGTGGGGTATCTTCGCGGGGTTTATGCGGGCCGCGATACGCAGGGGGAGTAGTAGACATAGGAGAAATCAGTTCGTTTTCTGGATTTGTTTGTGTGAAGAGGACTTCCACTATTTTTGGTAGTTTGTCGCAGGCAGAGAGATAAATAGCAGGGACGGTGAGTTCAGGATCGTGTATCTGAGAGTACGCGCAAATGCGAGGGACTCCACCGTCCTTGGTGATGACTAGCGCGATTTGTTTACCACCTTCCTCAAGCAGGTCCTCAAGCGAAGGACTAGGGAACTGTTCACCCTCGAAATCGAGCCTGTCCGTGCGCGATGGTGGGCACTGTCACGAGCTGACCCCTGTTCAGACAGCAGATGGTGATCGTCTGTTCCTCATTCTCGTAATTCTTCACGATGATTCGGGTTAAGACATCAAAAGGCCGGCCTAGCAGCATGTCATACGCGGCATTGCGAATGACATGGATCTGGAGGTAGAGCACGATGTCCGTGACCACAAAAGGGACGTTGCGAACAAGACCGAGGGACTTGTTGACTTCGCCATTTGCAGATTGCATGTTCAGGTGAATACTCGGATTGTACGCGAGCGCAAGCGCATGACAGACGTTCTCGGACATTGCGATGACTTGACAGCCCAGATCCACAATCACCTCGATGTACTCCTTGTTGTCCACGAGACCCACAATCGAGCGGAGCGCATGAGACTCCCTCGTGATGGTAAGCTGCACAGCGCCTCGCAAAGGCGCAATGTCGCAAAGGTAAACCTCATAAGGATCGGGTACAACCACGCCACCAGGGACCATCGGATTGCCATCGCACGCAACTTGTGAAAAAAACTGATCTGCGACCTCCTCGACCTCTGCGAAGGTTACCATTCGTGCCTCAGGAGGGACTCATTGCGGCGTAATCTTCTCCCGAAAGTGAGTGCACATATCAGGCGAGATGGACAAGATCTCCTCGAGCGACACAGTGAGGAACGGCGATGCCATAGTTTGCTGGAAGATACCCTGGGTGACCTCCTCCTGCTGGATGGGCGCCCGCGTGCGATATGCAGGTTCACGATCTCCGCTCTTGGGGCTAGGCATCGGCTGTCCAAAGTTCTGCTGGTGCGGAGGTGCGTACATTGCATCGCGAGCTTTCGCGAATGGGTGCTCAGCTGGTTCGTTAGGCTTTCGGGGTTGTACAGGTGCGGAAGCTCCTGGAGTAGGCAGTCGCGGCTCTTCTTGCTGCGCTTTGTGGCGGGGTTCATTGGGCTGCTCTCGTGAGACTCAGATAGTCGCCTCCTCTGCTGTACGCACTGGCAGGTCGTGAACTGGCTTGGGCTGGGCGTTGCGCGCCTCCTGGCTCTGGTGCTGAGGGACCGCAGGTTCGTGCTGCCGCACCAGCGCGGGGTTGGGCAAATGAGGCGGCATCTCGCACTCTACACATGGCTCGCACGATCGTCCACGCTCGCGATCAAGGGGCGAAGAGGTGCGCGAACGCTGAGGGCGACGCTGAGGCACATGCACACCATCAAAACGTGTACGCCGGGCCTGTTGGAGGGCGAAGAGCTCACGCTCGAGCTGCTTGATCCGGACTTCCGTGCTAAGCGTAAAAGAACTCGTGGCCGCGTAGCGAGGCTCCTCAGTGGTGATTGAGAGGACCATCTGGTTCGCTGTAGGCGGTGTGTGCACGTTCAGGTTCCGACGATGCCACTTGTAGACGCGATTGCGCATGGTGATCCCATCGAAGCCAGGGAGCTGCCGAGGAACGAAGTTTCCGTTGGGGAGCACCACGCGCCCATCCTGGTTGCGCATGCAGCGATCCGCCTGGATGTCTTCCTCAACGAAAGGACAGTTATGCAGCTGGCAGCCCAGATTACAGCAGTAGTGACAGAAATTCCCCTGTATACCAGTGCGGCGCTGATCGCCTTGCACAATTCCGCCTTGGTAGCGCGTGGCTCCGGCAGGCGCACCTTGCGCTGAGTTCGCGAAGCCACTGGCCATGTTCGCAGTCGCATTCGCTGTGCCCTCGCTCGCAGCTTGTGTCAGCATACGCAGGAGTGACGGAAAGTCCTCAATCTTGACTGTAGTGCCGCCAGAGTTGCCCGTGGACGTTGCCGCATGTGCAGGAGGAGGCACAGGCATCACAGTACTATGCAGAATGAACTTTGCGGCATTGTAGACATCCTCTAGCTTGTAAGAATCCTCAGGGTAGTGGTCCGGCAACTTCAGCTGGAGGCGCTGCGACATCTGCACCCAGAGAGGCTGCACGATTCCACGCACAAATAAGCGCGACTGCTCCGATGTGGAGAGACGGTTCTGACTGATCAGATACGAGGTCATGGTGTAGAAGTCGCGGTAGTAACTGGAGAGCTCCGCAGCAGTGGCGATAGGTGCAGAAGCCCTTCGTGCGACCAAATCCTCGACATCCGCAAGCGAGTACTTGCGCGAATTGTCCGCACCGGGGTAAAGCGCAATGATCGCTCGCTTGAAGTCCTCATAGGTCTTGGTCTCATCCACGCACTCAGGTAAATTCTTGCGGAGATCTGTAACGTCAATAGAAAAGTAGCGAAGAACCCACTGCTTCTTCTGGGCATCGCTCTCCACGCCGCTACGCTCGAATAGCGCCTCAAGGTCCTGGAAGAACCTTCGCAGCGTTCGTGGGTTGTCAGGGTCAAAGTAGGGAGCACGGGGATCGCCACACGGAGGCATTGCAGGCTTTTCTGCCATCTCGAGCTCCAGGGAAGGTTCGCAGAGAAGAACCAGTGTATTAGGCTTGTTCGTGGGACTGTCGCCGTCGAATTGCTCGGAAGGGACTGTGGAGAGGTGATCTGGCTCATGCAACGGACTGCTGAAGGGCGTGGAGTAGCGGATAAGGGATTCTTCAGCGTTCGCGAGTGCAGGAACCTCTGGTAGCTCGTTTGCAGGCTGGGGAACCTCGAAGGCTCGCGCGATAACAGATAACGCGGTTTCGTGGATCCACTCGGTCGCAAAAGGGTCGCTTTGGTCTATTCGCTTGAGACCTCGCTCGAGGAAGAAGCAGATGGTATCCAGCAGAGCAGCAAGCTTATCGCTATCGAGTCTATAGTTTGCTTGTTGGACTAGCTGGTGGAAGCGAGCGGTGAGGAGCTCGGTCACAAGGTTCGCGGGCTGGGAATGGGCTCTAGTCGCAGGCGCAATCGCGGAAGAAGATGGCTCGCAAGGGCCGTCGAAACAGGAGAAAACCGACGGTGAGATCTAAACACACACCCCCTGCGGTGGTCACCAGAATGATGCGTCTAACCCACCCCAAGAGGAGAGGAAGAATCAGGCCGAGAGCCTCTTGAAGGTCGAGGCCTATAGTCAGGCTACGCGGACGAAGGACGTGGAGGTGAGGAGATGCGGAAAGGTTCGTGTCGGGTGCCCTGTGATGGGGAGCGTCTTCTGTGAGTCTTTGCGGAGGGTTGGTCACCCTTCGCAATGCAGGAGAGAGAGGGAGTGGAAAACTTTGCTAAGGGCTGCTTTGGGCTTTTGCGAGGTTCGCAGAACACTATCGAGGCGCAGGCTTGATTCACAAAGTTCGCAGAGTTTGCAGAATTCGCAGGATTTGTAACACTATTAGCAGACGCAGTAAAACGCAATTCGCAACACAGAGAGGACGCAGGACGCAATGCAGACATGGATGCGGACACAGTTGAGATGCTGAATGTGGGGGGGAACCAGGATCTGCCTGTCCGAGCGACTTTCGTCGGTATTTACAAGAGGCGGTCCATAACTATGGTCGAGGTACTACGGAAATAAAGCAGAAACATGTCGCGACCCATGCAGCACGCGCGAACACTTTTGTGCTCAGTCCCTATGCTCTGGAGGTCGATGCTGCACTCGGCTGATGCGTCACGGCTTGGTACAGCTCCCGCGCTTCCGCATAGCCAGAAACAGTGGCCAGAGGTCGTGGGGGGGGGGGGTGTCTCCGCGGACCTTCGCGGAACTTCGCTGCCGTCACACGCAGTCATGCGCGCACCGAGGAGCCTGTGTGCGGACCTATAGAGTCGTGTACGCTGACCTGTGCTTTCGCGCGAACCAGAGAATTTTACGGAGGTTGCGGACGCATGCGCACGGCATGCGAAAGCCACTAGTAGCAGTCTTTGGGGCGCATCACCAGCATGACCGGAAGGCCAAACGGGCGAAGACAGCGCCCCGCTTCGTGGACGACGAGGAGCCGGAGGCAGAGGAGACCCCCGCGCCGCCTTCTCTGCCGAAGAAGACTGTGGGAGCGAAGGGGAAGGGAAGGGCACCGGAGCAACCAGCTCCGGTCGCGTTGAGGTCCGGTGTCCGGAGTTCAAATATCGGGGGTGGCCCTTGGGCCACCAACCTGGAGAGGGGGCTGTCTTTGGACGACCTCCTGTTGCGCCTCCTCATGGAGGTGCAACAACTCCGGGCCACCATGGCCCGACATGAGTGGCGGCTAAATGCCGTCACTCAGGCCATGGGGGTGCTGGGGGACAAGCTCCAGCTTGTCACCCCGGTGGTGCGGGATGCGGAGGAGCACGGGCAGGCCCTGGAGGAGTACCTCCAGGGCGTGGGTGAGGATGAGGACAGGGAGTACGAGGAAGGGGCTGAGAGTGCAGGGAGTTTGGAGGTTGGGAGTTTGGAGGGAGCGGAGGAAGAAGAGGCAGAGGGGTTGTAGTCCAAAGTCTGAGATCGGACTTCGGAGTAGATACTTGTAGATAGCAATGAAACCTTCTTGCTTGCGGTGTGCTATAAGTCTGAAGGCAACGATTCCAGAGGTCCGGGCTTTTCCGGATAACTCCGGTGGAAGTCCGAGACCAACTCCTGCGCATGCCCAAGCTCCATAGCTAGTATCCAGGAGGTTTCCTCATCAATACCTTCATAGCCAGCCCATCGGACTAGGTAGAGAAGTTTTCAGGTGCGCCGATGCCGGTCTATCTTGGAGTCCAAGATCTCTGAGATTTTATACTCCAGTTCTCCGTCCACTATGACCAGAGGTGGCGGAGGTTACGTACGTTCGGGGATGGAGTTCGGAGTTGCGGGTTCCAACTGAGAGACATGGAAGACCGGGTGGACCGCGCGCATGGAGTTCAGAAGTCAGAGGGTGAATGAGTGGGTCCCGACCTTAGCGATGATGGTGTATGGTCCGAGGTACTTTTCAGAAAGCTTCTTGGAGGGGCGCGTCGAGCGGATGTGCTCCGCGCGGACGTAGACTTGATCGCCGACTTTGAAGTCTGGGGCTGGTAGATGGTGTTTGTCCGCTTGCTTCTGATACCGGACCTGAGCTTCAGCAATAGTGGTGCGGAGTACTGCGTCGAGTTCATCAAGGTCCACCGCATATTCTCGGGCACGGGCGGAGGTGAGGTCCCGTTCCGGGTGTACGGAGATCGTGGGATTGTAGCCCTTGTTGGCGAAGAAGGGTGAAACGCCAGTGGTTGCATTCGGGGCGTTGTTGTATGCAAACTCCGCAAGGGGTAGGAGGCGGGACCAGTCATCTTGCTGGTAGTCGCAGTATATCCAGAGGTACTGCTCCAGCATTTGGTTGACTCGCTCGGTTTGACCGTTGCCTTTGGGGTGGTACCCAGAGGTGAAGTGAAGGCGCATGTCCAGGGCCTTTCCGAGTGAGTGGAAGAAATGCAAAACGAACTCCGAACCCCGGTCAGATGTGACGTGTGATGGAACTCCATGCTTGGAGAAGACGTGCAAGACAAACAAGTCCGCAAGCTCCTGGGCGTTGAGCGTATCGTGCGTTGGGATAAAGATGGCTTGCTTGGTGAAGCGGTCTACCACAACGAGGATTGCCGTGTAGCCTCCGGATTTGGGGAGTTGCTTGATGAGGTCCATGGAGATGGAGTTCCAGGGGCGTTTGGGGATCGGGAGTTGTTTCAGCGTGCCGTGTTGAACTTCCGGATTTGTGTACTGGCCATACCAGATCCGGATGTGCATTGTGGCGGTGACGCACCGCATGGTGGGCGGCAGAGCGCCGCATGGTGGCGGTGTAGCACCGCATGGACGTTCCTTCTTCTATACTTGATATGGCAGTTCTACGGACAGTTCTACGATACGCCTGTACTCTAGCATCCGGACATCTTTGTAGTGCGTTCTACGCTGTTCCGGACTTGTCTGGATTTCTCTAGACTATGGTGCGATACTTACACCATCCTCGCACCATCGTCTTACTCAGCGTACTGTAGATCACATGCTCTCCTTTTCTTTGCTTACTCATGCATCCTCTGGACTTGTATATAAGGAGGACATTCTCTGCCCCAGCTCTTCAGTCTTCGCTCATTGACTGAAGAGTAAGTACTATGAGTTCTATGCGTACTTATGCAGATTACTTACTAAGTACTTGTAGTCTTACTTGTGCGGCTTACAGGTACTTACATATGCAATAAAGTCTTCGCTCATTGACTGAAGATCTTACTTGTGCGGCTTACAGGACGCCTTCAAGGTTCAGACTTCATCAGGTTATGAGCCCTGCGCTCTAGCCAGTTGCTACTACAAGTCGACTCGATTGCGCGCGCCCTATCTCTCTCTTGGTCGACCTCTCTCGCGGTTTGTGCACCTCCCACCTTCCTATTCCTATCTCTTGACTGTGCCCGCCGACACTGCTGCCAGGGGGACGTTTCTGCGCTCGTGACGCAGCCCTGAGCGCTCTTACTATAGTTGTAGGTACTCAGCCCTTTGTAGGGGGCTTTCAAGTATCCCTGGACCAGGCCTCGCACTTGCGACTGCCAGTCCTTGTAACCGGGGTCCTTAAGACCTTAGGACCGGAGGACAACCGTGTGGACCCTCCTTACTATAGTCTTTAGTAGGATAGTGTTTCTTGGGCACAGTTGGCGACTTCTACCCAGATTTTCGGGTTACCCGGCTGCCTGGATCTCTGGTTCACCTGAACAGGTGTTCATTCTTTCGCGTTTTCCTGGTGCACAACCACTCGTCAATCATCGCATTTTTTCTGAACCGTTTTGGAGCCCACTACCGCGGAATCACTTGCTCCAGATTCTGAAGGAGAAGTCGACGCTGCTCTTGACTCATCCTCAGGATCTGAACTCTACGATTGCACCGGCCTTCCTCATCTTTACGACGTAGACGATCGTTGCGACCGACACGAAAGACCAGATGGTCTCTGGGCAGAGTGTGACAAATTTCCCTGTCCTAACCGCTACGATCAAGTCGGACAACTCAGCAACAACTGGGCCGCTGCTCCTCATGCTTCGCAAGTATCCGCACCGTCTTCAGAGGCTCTTCACCACTTTGAGCCGCCGTCTCCTGCTCCCTTCTCCCTAGAATTCTTTGACGACTTTGACGACTCTCCTCAATTCTATCTACTCGCCATGGGAGATGTCAAGTTGGACTCCGTCCCAATTTTGTCCTCGGCGAACCAGTACGCTGACTGGTCTGCCAAAATGAAGGGCTATCTTATGTTTATGAACTGCTGGACCGTCATCGCCGGAACCTTTACTCGCTCTACTGCCGCTGGAGACTCCCAAAAGGAGTGGGACAAACTCAACGCTCAGGCGTGTGGTTTGATGTACATGCGAACCTCGCCTACGTTCCACTACCTCTTGGAAACTCGGACTGTTGTCACTGCCGACGGAACTACGACTACCCAGGCCGCTGTCCTTACCTCCTATGAGATGTGGGACGCTCTCAAGGCCAAATTTGGGAAGCCGAACAGCGCACACGTCTGGGGCCTCTTTGAGTCTCTAATCAGCGAAACCCGGATGAGCGACCAGCATTCTCTCCAGGATCAGATGAGCCATGTTATCACTCGCCTGCAGGAAATCTCTACCAATGGCATCACGCTCTCTGAGACCATTCAGGCCCTGATTCTCCTCTCCAAGATCCCGGAATCTTACCGCTCTATGATCTCTGCGCTTATGGCCACAACTGAACTCGAAAGGCTAACTGTCGACTTAATTCAGTCGAAGGCTCTGGCTGAAGAGTCTATGCACAGAAACGGTCAGTCAGTCTCCCGGATCTCTAAAACCAAGCCGAAACTCTCGGGTCCCTGCAGCTTCTGTGGTGGTGAGACGCATCATGAGTCTACCTGCTACAAGAAGCACCCGGAGTTGCGCCCCAAGCGGGACTTTAAGGGCAAGGGAAAGAAGAAGAGAAAGGACAAGGACAAAGGGAAGGGAAAGGACGTTATGGTTAACCATGCAAACGTTTTTGAGCCCGCTGCCAATGTACTTGTAGAATCGTCGACTAACCTGCACGCTTCCTTCTATGATACGGCTGCTGCCGCCGGTGTGCGACGAACTCATTGGCTGATGGACTTGGGTGCATCTCAGCACATTACCTTCGATTTGGACGACTTTTCCGACTACAAGCCCTATGATACACCCGTCGTTTTTAGGACTGCTTCGTCAGAAGCCGGCAGTTCTGTTCAAGGGCTCGGAGAAGGTACCGTCAGTGCTGAGGTCAACCTCGATGGTGTACAGTGGTCTATTAATCTCCCAAATGTCTGCTACGTGCCTCAGGCATCTACGCGACTGTTTTCCACTGGGACCATTGAGCGGCATGGTTATTTCCTCGTCCAAGGAGACAATAAAATGAGCATTTTCGACAAGCTGCCTGAGGGCGCTGTCCAACATGGCTCGACGATTAAAATCAAGGGTCAAAAGATCCTTGAGGGGCATTACAATCCGTCTAGTAATCTCTATGACTTAGTTCTGGAGATTCGCTCTGGCAAAGCGATCCACCTGACGACGAATTATAAGACCTGGCACCGTCGTTTTGGTCATGCAGGCAAGGAGGCACTTCGCCACCTTCCCTCCAACGTCAAGGGTGTTGATCGCGTCGATCCCGCTGACATTGAACCCTGCGAAGGATGCGCCTTTGGCAAATCCCATCGTCTTCCGTTCCCTCCATCGGAAAAGCGTGCGTCTGAACCCTTAGAGCTTATCCATACCGACTTGGATGGGCCTATGCGCACTGCTTCAGTCGGAAGTGGTTATCTGTACTTCGCCAGTTTCATAGATGACTTCTCAGGTCTCGGCGTCGCATACTACCTTAAGCGCAAGTCTGATGATTTCAAAGCTTTTGACAGCTTTAAAGCTTGGGCTGAGACGCAGACCGGGAGGAAAATCAAGCGAGTACGCTCCGACCGAGGGGGGGAATACCTTTCGACAGAGTTCTCAGAGCACCTTAAGTCTTTCGGGATCGAACATCAGAAAACGTCGCCAGACTCGCCCCAACAGAATGGACGTGCTGAACGCTGGAACCGTACTATCGTCGAGAAGGCTATGTCTATGCTACACCACGCTGGACTAAGTCATGGTTTCTGGCAACTTGCCGTTGAAACAGCCGTTCATATTTACAATCGTCAGCCTATGCGACGTCTTAAATGGCGTTGCCCCATTACTGCATGGGATGGGACCATACCGGATGTGTCCTACTTCCGTGTCTTTGGCTGTAAAGCCTTTGTTCATGTGCAAAAGGCGAAGCGCGAAGGGAAACTCGACAAGAAGGTGGTCGAGATGATCTTCGTGGGGTATGAGCCAGGCACTAAGGGGTATAAATTCTGGAACCCGGCCACCTGCTCTATCGTCGTATCCCGCGATGTGATATTTGACGAAGAGTCTTTCCCTGCACGTTCTTTACCCAGCGAACGTCGTACTACCCCTGACGACAGTCCGTTCCCTGTGTACAGTGATCAATCCGACGAAGTCTCGAATTCTGAGTTGGATGATCACCTACCCATTTTTGTTCCAGATCCTCTGCCTGCCGACGAGCAAGAGGATCGACCTCCTTCTCCGCCTCCTGTTCCTCCAGAACCGCTTGCTGAAGCCATTCTGTCATTCCTCGCTGCCTCGCAGTATAAGACGGGCTTACCTGAATCCCACCGGGAAGCCATGAAGTCTTCAGACGCGGCGAAATGGCATGCAGCGGAAAAAGCGGAATATGATTCGCTTATGGAGAACAAGACTTGGATCCTCATACCTAGACCGAAAGACCGTCATGTCGTCGCTAATCGTTGGGTGTACGACAAGAAACATGACGGACGGTTTAAGGCTAGACTTGTGGCCAAGGGATTTACCCAAGTCTGGGGGCAGGACTACCATGAAACCTTCTCACCTGTGGCGCGTTTTGAGTCTATTTGCTACCTCCTCGCGCACGCCGCGCTTGAGGATTGGGACATACAGTCCATGGACGTCAAAACTGCGTTCCTGAATGGTGACTTAGAGGAGGAAATTTACATGGAACAACCGGAGGGATGGGTTGTACCTGGCAAGGAAGACTACGTCTGTCTTCTTCGCAAGGCTATCTATGGCCTGAAGCAGGCGTCGTGTCAATGGAACGCGAAAATTCATAAGTCTCTCCTTGACCTGGGGTTCAAACGGACGTACTCTGATGCCGGAGTCTACGTATATCGGCGACAAGGGGGGGATTCCGTTACGATTGTCGTACTCTATGTCGACGATCTACTTCTACTTGGCGATAACCGGCGACATATCAAACAAATCAAAGACGCCTTGAAGAAGCAATATAAAATGACGGACTTGGGTGCAGTTCAGCGCTTCCTTGGTCTTCGCATTACTCGCGATCGGACGACTCGAACGATCGACATAGACTAGGAAGAATATATCCAGTCTGTCCTCGAACACTTCAACATGGCTGATTGCAAGCCGGCTCGCACTCCCCTCCCTGCTGGTGCTGTCTTAGAAGCATCTGAGCAGCCCGCTTCCGATACCTTTCGTCAGCGCTACCAGAGCTTGATCGGCAGTCTTCTCTACGCAACTCTCGGTACGCGTCCTGACATAGACTATGCCGTCACGCGATTGTCCAAATACAACGCCAACCCGTCGGAAATGCACTGGCACTACGCGAAATACGTCCTGCGCTACTTACAAGGGACAAAGCATTATCGCTTGCGTTACAACGGTGCTTCCAACGATGGTCTGTTATCTTGTTCAGACTCCGACTGGGCTGAGGACCGCGATGACAGGCATTCAACCACGGGCTTCATCTTCTTGATGGCAGGTGGTGCTATATCGTGGGCATCGAGGCGTCAGCCGACGATTTCGCTCTCCTCGACCGAAGCGGAATATAAGGCTACCTCAGACACTTGTCGTCAGTTGATGTGGCTTCGTACCTTCAGCGATGAACTGGGAGACGATGCGACTCGTCCTACACCTATGTGCTTGGACAATCAAGGGTCCATCTTCTTGGCGGTGAACCCGGTTATCGATCGTCGAACAAAACATATAGAAACTCGGTATCACTTCATTCGTGAGCAAGTCGAGCTCGGAAGTGTCGAGATTTTCTATATACCTATGAAGGACCAACTAGCTGATTCTCTGACGAAGAACGTTCCCTATAGCGTATTGGAACGCTTCATGAAGGGAGTTGGTTTAGTGTCCTCCACAGCTTGAACGAGTGGGAGTGTTGAACTTCCGGATTTGTGTACTGGCCATACCTGATCCGGACGTGCACTGTGGCGGTGACGCACCGCATGGTGGGCGGCAGAGCGCCGCATGGTGGCGGTGTAGCACCGCATGGACATTCCTTCTTCTATACTCGATATGGCAGTTCCACGGACAGTTCTACGATACGCCTGTACTTTAGCATCCGGACATCTTTGTAGTGCGTTCTACGCTGTTCCGGACTTGTCTGGATTTCTCTAGACTATGGTGCGATACTTACACCATCCTCGCACCATCGTCTTACTCAGCGTACTGTAGATCACATGCTCTCCTTTTCTTTGCTTACTCATGCATCCTCTGGACTTGTATATAAGGAGGACATTCTCTGCCCCAGCTCTTCAGTCTTCGCTCATTGACTGAAGAGTAAGTACTATGAGTTCTATGCGTACTTATGCAGATTACTTACTAAGTACTTGTAGTCTTACTTGTGCGGCTTACAGGTACTTACATATGCAATAAAGTCTTCGCTCATTGACTGAAGATCTTACTTGTGCGGCTTACAGGACGCCTTCAAGGTTCAGACTTCATCATGCCGTAGGGCAGGTGCCTGGGCACCTTGGCGCGGGCGCAGGCCGTACAGGACTTGCAGTAGTCGCGGACTAGCAGTCGGAGTCTGGGCCATGCGTAGTCCCGAAGAATCAGGGCCTGAGTCTTGTTCTGGCCCCAGTGTCCTGCGGTCGGGTGGTCGTGACGGGATCGGAGTACGCGGAGTTGGAGGTCACCAACGTCCAGTACATAGACACAACCGTTGAGTTGGAGCCAGCCCTCTTCATCCTTGGACCATCGGGAGTTGCTTTCGGCTGCGAGTGCAAGGCCTTTGGCAAGCTCCGGAGTTGGGGACTCGGAGTTGAGGGCTGACCGGATGTCAGATCAGAGTTGTTCCTCATCCGGAAGGAACGAGGCCCAGAGTACGGGGCACCGTAAGACAGTCGCGCGAAGCGAGGTAGCTAGCTGTTCCTGCATAAACACTGGCTGGAAGTTGTGTGGGTTGACTACAGTGTAGTCACCATCCCCCTCTTTTGGGTAAACGTCCGGTCTGCGGGTTAGAGCATCTGGCTTCGCGCCTAGCTTCCCGGGGCGGAAACGGATAACCAGGTTGAACTGCGAGAGGTACTCCGACCATCGAGCTTGGCGGCGGGTAAGGAGTTTGGTAGTAGAAAAGTATTCCAGGTTCTTGTGGTCTGTAACCACGTCGATCGGAGTTCTGGATCCTTTAAGGTAGTGTCGCCAAGTCTTAAATGCTTCAAAGATGGCTAGGAGTTCCTTGTCGTGCGTGTTGTAGTTCAACTCCGCTCCAGACAAGGTGCGGGAGTAGAATGCGACTGAGTGGAGTTCACTGGAGTTGGACGTGATAGAGAGGATGCCAGCAATGGCATAGTCCGATGCATCAGCTTCAACCGTGATTTGGCGGTCAGGGACCCAGTGGTGGAGGACTGGTGCGGTCGTAAACGCCTTCTTCAGGGTGTTGAACGAAGTCCGGCACTTCTCGTCAAAGTTCCAGGGAACTCCCTTGCGGGTCAAACGGGTGAGCGGTAGAACGATCTCGGAGTAGTTATGGATGAATCTCTGGTAGAAGTTCGCAAATCCGAGGAAGGACTGGATGTCCTGGACCTTGCGGGGTTCAGGCCAGTCTAGGATAGCTTTTACCTTAGATTCCGCCATAGTGAGACCATCCGGAGAGAGGATATAACCGAGGTACTCCACGGAGTTGGTGTGGAATCCAACTTGTCCACGCGAGCGTACAAGTGGTTCTTTCAGAGTTGTCGGAGTACCTCCCGGACATGTTTCCGGTGTTCGTCGGGGTTGTCGGAGTACACCGGGATGTCGTCCAGGTAGACCACAACGCATACGTCTAGAAGGTCCGCAAAGATCTCATTGACGAAGCTGGAAAGGCCGCGGCGCGTTGAAAGTCCGAAGGGCATACAAGCCATTCAAAGAACCGTAAGCGGGTACGG